>JAXIVH010000035.1:1099986-1105069 GCA_036785325.1 Urophycis tenuis | reverse complement strand
CAACCTTTAATTAGGACGAGTGAAACTATTTAACGATAATGAGATACTGGTGGCCAGAATAACATTGTACGTGTCTCGTGTCTCGAGAAGGACAAAACTGGTATTTAGATTGATTGTGTACATTTTTTTTATAATTTTAATGGTTCGATGTTATAATTGTTTTACATGTTTAATATATTATTTGGGGAATCATTTGTTAAGCCTTTTAGTTTTTTGCTTGTCCAATTACCCATAATTTGTATATATATATATATATATATATATTGTGTGTGTGTGTGTTTGTATGTCTATAGGTGGATCTGTGTGTATTTGCGTGTGTATGTGTGTGACAAAGCCACTGACCACATGAGAGAGTGAAATCCTGAAAATAAATGTATACTTTACGTAGTATTTAGATGAACATACATTGTATTGAACACTGAATGAGAGTAGATTTTGAATTAAAACTGGATCCAAACCACAATGATCATCATATGGCTTGTGGGGGCTCAGCCCTCTGATATAATTTCAGAGATCAGAGTGTAGGCTGTAGGCTCATTTATTTTCAAATGTGGCCCAGTGAAAAACTTTAACATTAGACTGAAAAGTTTGAGTGTATCTATTCTCCAAGGTCTAATTAGATCTCATTTCACCAAAGGGCAAAATACGTTTGGCCAGGGTTCAACTATGTCTTTAAGTCAAAACCCTGATCTTGTTTTACAATTTTCCTAATGAGTAATTGACCATTTATGTTTTGAAGAAGATCAAGAATTAATGAACACTTAATAGAAGACATTCTAGCAAACATTCAAGGCAAAAATTAGGACCACAAATTTGGGGAAAAAAGCAGAAAAATATAAAATCCTTAAACTGAAAGGTATGTGCTGCCTCTAGTAAAGTAAAGTTCTTGTCATTGATAGCATCAATGTGTCAGAGTGTCCACATTTTCTGTCAATCTTTTCCCAGCAATAGAAAATCAAGCAAATCTAACAATAAACTTGATGTGGTTTCCCCAGGTCCCATATTTAAGTCCCTACCCTTTCAAACACATTGCAAAATGTGTTCTGAAAAATGATTTTGACACTTTTTCATTTTATGGAGGACACCTGTTTGTGGATATGGTTTTAACTGACACTAAATGTACAGTATTAGTTAAATTATCATAGCGTGTGCTGTTACAACTTAACCTGCCTGTTTATTTATTCTAGTGCCTGAATGCAGAACACGCGAACAGTTTTTTTTTAAAGTTCTCGGTGCGCTATCACCATCACACAATGTACTGAACATGGTGTAACGGGTGTAACACTGAAATAAGGACTACTATTTTTTACTCATCACATGGTTACTTAGCGGACGTGCAAAGTGACAAACAGTGAATTTAGAGGTGATTTGGTTAGGAGCTGTAGGGGTGGAAGAGACACTAAGTAGGCCCATCGTGTTGGAGTGGTTTCTGAAAGGACAGCTGTGGACATCAGGCATCTTTTTATCCAGGAGTGATGCAACTTACCAGCCAGCACACTACCCTGCCTCGAATAAAGCACTGAGGGAACACCTTCCAAAAACTTTTCTGTTAACGTTGTGCTTAACTGTTCGGGCCTGGCCTTGGGACTACAGGAGGCTAAAGCCCATCCGGGGTTTTAACAGGAATGGAATAAAAAGCCATTTTAGTGATGTTATGCTCCATTCAGTGGCCGCTACACTACAGTGTTTGCCAGTGGGCAAATTAGGAAATGCAATTAGCCTAGCGTGTAGCGTTCGCTATATTTGCCGGCTGGTAGGCAGCGCCCAATGGGGGAACCGGTGCATGCATGTGGGGGAACATTAAAGACCCCACACAGGGAGGACCAGGGATATAAATCAAACGCTGTAACGTTGAAGTGGCAGCAGTGCTGTTTCCCTACTGTGATGTGTGGTTATTCTAGCGGTCGGGTCGGTGTCTTTGGTCGGCAGCCATGTTGCGAAGAATATTGTGTGGGTTTTTTTTTTTCCCCCATTGTGATTGATGTTCCTGGAAGCCTTGTCAGACACAGCACTACAGAGTCCATGAATGCTGGGGGAATCTTTTTTTAATGTTTGTCTATTAGGGAACAGTAGTATGATTTAATAACGATACCATATTTCCTCGTGCTCTCCCCCCCCCCCCCCCCCCCCCCCCCATCCAATCTCATTGACGAATTGGTTCACTCATTCTCAGGGAAAAAGGAAATATTTCAGCATGCAAATGAGTGAGCCGAGGAAAAACGGATGACTGTTTGTATTTGACGCAACGGAGCCTCACGCAAACATGACTAAAAAGTAATTGGAGTGATTTAACCATCCCGTGTTCTCTATTAGCATACAAAGCCACCGGACTAACACTGACGGGCGACGGAAACATGCCAAAGCGTTTTCATGGTGTTCGCTGACCCACCGTGCCTCCATTTAGACGCTATCCCTTAACAATCCCGTAACCTTGATGGTGTGTGAGTTTTGAGTTTTTGTCGCTCAAAAAAATGAAACAGAAAACACTATTTTAAGGAAGCTGCCGGGTGTGCATGTGAATGAAAGGGCATTGAACCACATAAAATCCAATCACACGCACACACACATTCTCTCTCACACACACACACACACACCTAGACCTACATGACTAAAATGCACTGACCCATGTGCAGATGTAAAAATATCGCACACACACGTTCTCACACACCCACCCACACACACACACACACACACACAGACAAACATACATGTTATTAACTAAAGTGCAGTGACCCATGATCAAATGTAGAAATATCACACACACGTGCACACTCACACACTGACGTTACCCCCCCCCCCCCCCCCCCACACACACACACACAAACACAAAACACCTAGACCTACATGTTCTCAACTAAAATGCATTGACCCATGATCAAATGTGATCAACACACACACACACACACACACACACAAACTAATACACCAAGACTTCATGATCTAAACCAAATGCAGTGACCCATGCAGAAATCTAACACACACAATGCACAATGCATGCACACACACACACACACGCACACACACACTCCCTCTAAACGTTGGCACTATCTATCATCCCTTGCATCTGACTTGACGATATCAACAGACACTTAAAGTCAAGTCTCTCTCTCTCTCGCTCAGCCTCTCTCTCTCAATCTCTCTCTTTCTCTCTCTCAGTCTGCCTGTCTCTCTCTTTCTCTCAATCTCGCTCGCTTTCTCTACCTCTCCCTCGCTCTCTCACAGATAACCACAGCACCTCTCTTGGGAGGGAGTTAGAGAGTGTTTTCCAGAAACAGAAGAGGGAACAGAGACACAACCATTGCACTTCATCAACACACACACACACAAACACACACACACACACACACACACACACACACACACACACACACACACACACGTGCACACACACATACAACCACACACCAAGCCCCCCCCCCCCTCGTTTAGTTGCGCAGTCATAGTATTGGGGTGCACTAGTGGTTTGGAGTATACATTTAACTAGGGCTGGACTGGATCTGGGTGTGATGTTTGATTCCTATGGTGGTCTACAGTGTAACCTGTAGACCTCCCTGAGACGCGATGATCTCTCATCCTCTGCTACCTGCTCCTGAATGACACGTGTGTGCCGTACAATGTCTGGAGGTCGCATTCGGAATATAGTGTCGGCCAAAGCGGCTTAATGGTACCATAATAGTGTTTGTGTTAGTTTGTATGGGATCCGGGCTCCCATTTCCACAATACTGCTCTGTGTCAATTCCATTAGGATTTGAAAAGCTATATTTTGTAGCACATCTCTCCACATATAAAATTATATATTATAGTCTTCCTTCTCATAAGGTGACACACTTGCGTGATCAGCGTATTCCTGTGTATAGGGCCGGCCCGAGAGAGAGAGCGCGAGGAGAGAGAGAGAGAGAGAGAGAGAGAGAGAGAGAGAGAGAGAGAGAGAGAGAGAGAGAGAGAGAGAGAGAGAGAGAGCGAGAGAGAGAGAGAGGGAGAGCATTAGGAGATGACTTGATGCAGCACAATGCAGAATTAAGTGTGGAATCTCTTTGGTCACGCCCCCACCCCCCCCCACCCCCACCCCCCCCCCCCCCATGCCATGCATCATATGCTGAACAGTAATTACATTTTGTGTGTATGTGTATGTGTGTGTGTGTGTCTGACGTTTGTTAAGTGGCTTCCTCTCATTTTCTCCCGAGCGAGTGGCTGCCTCCCTGACCCTATATGCTTTTTATATTTTTATTTTTATTTTATTTTTTTATTTTTTATCAACAAGAGACGATTAATTTGTAAACTAGTGAAAACAAAATAACACTCTTGGCTGAAGTGCCTACAGCAACAGCAAGATAAATTCGACTTAAGGGTGGAAATATACATGGATTTGGGCCTTAATCCACTGTGAACATTTTGTCTTTTTTGTAAATTCCTGCCTTCTAGAGGGAATTGATATATTCCTTTAAAATTGTTAAATAGTGTGTGTTTGTGTGTGTGTGTGTGTGTGTGTGTGTGTGTGTGTGTGTGTGTGTGTGTGTGTGTGTGTGTGCGTGCGTGTGCGTGTGCGTGTATGTATGTATGTGTGTGTGTGTGTCCCAACCAGAACTTTTGAAATGTTGTATGCAATATGTTTTCGATTGATTGACACATTTCTCATGCTTTAATTATTTCCACATACGCGTAATGGACGACTGCAGTTTCAGCTCAAAACGTTGCTTAATTATATATACATGACACAAATGAACATAATGAATACCAGACTATGTCTAAGCCAATACACTTGCATGTAAAATAAGAATTGGTTAGAGGCCAATGTCAAAATATGCGTCATTGAGTGATTCATAAACCTTTAGGCTACTTAAGAAAGGTTCCTGTCTAATCGCGACATTCAATTGCATCGGGAATGTACGAGAATAAGAGTTGGAGTTTACCTCGTGGGCAACCTGTGTGTGTGTGTGTGTGTGTGTGTGTGTGTGTGTGTGTGTGTGTGTGTGTGTGTGTGTGTGTGTGTGTGTTGGGGGGTAGGGAGCTTTTGTGGTCTCTTCAAAACACACTGTCACATTCGCACACAAACACACACGCCGGCCATCATATTTGTCTTTAT
>JAXIVH010000035.1:1077486-1094986 GCA_036785325.1 Urophycis tenuis | reverse complement strand
ATGTTTTTTGGCCTGCAGAACCTGCAGTATCTTTATTTAGAGTACAACAAAATCAAAGAGGTGGATGCAGGGGCATTCCGCTACCTTCCCAACCTACAACTGCTTTTCCTCAACAAAAACCTCCTGAAAACCCTCCCGGGAAATGTTTTCACGGGCCTGTCCTTGTACAGGCTCAACCTACGCAACAATCTGTTCCAGAACCTGCAGGCGGCCGGGCTCCTGGACCAGCTGAAGCTGCTGGTGCAGATTGACCTCTTTGAGAACCCGTGGGACTGCTCCTGTGACATCGTCGGCATGAAGGTGTGGATGGAGCAACTCGCCGCTGGCACCGTGGTGAACGAGGTCACCTGCAAGACCCCCAAGCGCCACAACGGGACAGACCTGCGCGCCGTCCCGGCTGAGCTCCTCTGCCCGGACAACTCTGATGTGGCCTTGTCCACGTCTGGCCCGGCTGCCCCCACCGAACGCCCTGTGGACAAGCGGCCCCCCGCCGGCGCCATCACCACCACCACAGAGACGCCGCATCGGTTCAACACCGCCGGCGGCACGGTGCCCCTCTCAGTGCTCATCCTCAGCCTGCTGCTCGTCTTCATCATGTCCGTATTTGTGGCGGCGGGCCTCTTCGTCGTCGTCATGAAGAAGCGCAAGAAGTCCCAGAGCGACCGCACCAGTACCAACAACTCGGACGTGAGCTCCTTCAACCTGCAGTACAGCCTCTACAGCAACCGATCGGGTCCGAAGGTGAAGGCACCAGTGGGCCACGTGTACGAGTACATCCCACATCCCATGGGCCACATGTGCAAAAACCCCATCTACCGCTCCAGGGAGGGCAACACGGTGGAGGATTACCGCGACCTCCACGAGCTCAAGGTCACGTACAGGAACACCCCTGACGAGGAGAGGGAGAGCAGCACCATGAGGAGCCCCTCGTACAGCGTGAGCACCATCGAGCCGCGCGATAACCCATCCCCCATCCAGGACGCGGATCACTTCTTCAGGGGGATCCTGGAGCCCGACAAGCAGTCGCCCCGTCAGTCGACACCTTCGCTCTCGGCCGGCGCCAACCTAGAGTTTAAGTACAGCGGGCCCGTGTCCTACACGTACAACCCCAACTTTGACGTCCGGCGTCAGTTCTTGCACCCTGAACGGATCAGGGAGACGGTTCTCTACGGCACGGCGCCCAGTACTGTTTACGTCGAGCCCGCTCGGAACGAGTACTTGGAGCTCAAGGCGAAACTGCAGACCGAGCCCGATTACCTTGAAGTTCTGGAGAAACAGACCACCTTCAGCCAGTTCTGAGTAACGGGACGGCTCATGCGAGTGACATAGTGTTCACCCTTTTTTTTTTTTTGCGATCCTTGAAAACAAAACACTGATTCACATTTTAGGGTGCCCCGGCACGACACAAAAGCAGAAACGAAGCAGTGACTATCGGGGTGTGCCGAACTTGATCGTCTTCTTATTTCTGGAAAACATGAGACATTAAAACGCAATGGATACAGCTGTCTGAAAGAAAACATTGATGAACAAAAAAAAAATAGCTCTGAAATAACTGACAAAGAGAAAATCTATTTTTTTATGGTGAAGAAACAAATCACAAGCAAACTAAGTGTACAGGTAAATCTTACTTAAATTCATTCGCAGGAGTATAACCATACATAAAGTATATTGTGAATTAAAAAAAAGAAAATGTTTATAGGGTCACACACTTGGACAAAACAATGTACAGCAGATCATCAAAACTGTGTAGGGACTATTTTCTGCTGGAGTCTGTAAGTAAGTATTTATTAATATAATCTGCCATGTCTTTTCAAAACTTTTGATTCTACATCAGTATTACCTGTGTCATCAATCTTCACACAAACCCTCTCAAAAAAGGCTTATGTTTGTAGTTTCATTTACTGTAGCTTTGCATTGTACAAGTGGCTTTTTTGTTTTAAAGGTGGCACACCCCCAAATGTTTAACAAGGACTGCATTGCTTGAAGAATAAGAAAACGAAAGTGTCTTTGTACGCCTTCTGCACTTTTTGGAGAATGGCAGGTGCAAAATGGCCTCCGCAAGCTCTCATAAAAAGAGATTATTATATTAAAAATGAATATGGGTATTCATTCTTAATATGTAGAATTGATATGTTATCAACAAACAAAAATTCATAAAATGATATTTGAAGTAATAATTATGTTGTGTAATACTGATATTTTAATCAATGTATTTTTATACAGGCATTCGCATATTCTCTATTCCTTATCAGAAAATTTGTTTTGATTGCTTTGCACTTTGCACTATATTGACCAAACTATGTTAATGCCATCAAATAAAAATGATGTCAGGTTCATATAATGTGCTGATGTACGGAACCTGAGACTTTTATTGGGGCAGCAGAACCAGACGACACGCGGCCCGGCCAACCACGATTGTGCCACATTTCCAAACGGCACAAACAAACCTCCCATCGTCAAGGGACCTGCCCTTTGCAGGCTAATGTGAACCAGTTTGCACATAGGGATAGATCTGATCTTATAATCTCGCCCCGCGCTCCATCGCGATAGATGTAAGGCAGGCACGCGCCTCCGTTTTACTGGGGCGGCTAGTATTTCAAAGTGTATTGTAATCAATGCCTTTCAATCAATGGGCATTATCTCAAATTGCCCTGTTTGCAATTATAGGCATTGCGTGCAAAGCATTATCGTCAGTGGTATGGTTGATGGTGAGGGTGATGATTAGAGGTTGGGGGAGGGGGGGGGGGGGGGGGGGGGGGGGGAAGCAGGGCTAGGCTAGGAGAGAGTAGGCTGTATAATAACCCACCAATGTTTCTACTCTGAAATGAGCTTCGGTATCGGCGAGAGCAGGGGATGGTGCAAACTTAAAACGGTTTAATGAAGCGTTTAAAAGGAGTGTGGAGTCTCCCACGGTTATTCAACCGTGCGGCTATCGGGTTCAAAGTTTTACTTAATGTTCTTTCCATTGCTTGGCAAATGGCAAAAAACATTTAGCATAGGCCATTGTTTAAAATCCTTTCTTTATTTGAGAGCGACATGGGCAAAATGACATCAACAAAAAAAAAAAAGACAGAAAAAAAAAGTGACAAAACCTCTGCTGTGCTGTTTGAATCCTTGAATTTCCAGGTTTGATGGCAGTCAGTTGGTGGGATTGGATTAACTTGGCCCACTTTATATCGGATATGCAAAGCAGGCCCATAAAAAATTGAAGGGACACTGCGTGCCCGCCTTCAAATTCAGCGCAGCACCGCAATTCCAACCCCTCGATGTGGTGATCCTTTCTTTTTTCTCCAAGAAGATGAGGAGGAAGAAGTTTGACGTCTTCACAAGCTGCTCTGCTGCCCACGGTTACCAATGTCACACGTTTCACCAAACCCCAGGTTGAGCTCCATGTGAGGCATGTACATTTTGCATTCGTTAATTTGCAATGTAGCTGTTCGTAGTGTCAAATTTGCAGAGCTGTTTCCAATCTCTTATTTTGGATAAGACAACAATGATTTGACATTGCCTGGCATTTGCCATCAATCCCCCCTCCCCAACACACACACACACCCTAAAACTAAAGAGTGCCCTACAGTAGGTCGTTGGAGTTGTTGGGTCTTTTGATGAACGTCCACAAGGAGAGAACAGAAAGCAACATTTGGGAGATGCAAAGTGCTGGAATGGCGTGTAACTGTGGATGTGTCATGTTTTGAAGCCAAGGGAGGGATGTGATTCAGGTCCGGGATGGGTGTGCACTGCAGTCAACTCGCATTAGGTGATGGTTGGTGGTGATGGTAATGGCATTATTCATAATATGTTCGTTGTGGTTTTTGGCAGAACAAAATGATCTTGTTTTGGATGGATATAATGAAGCACGTTGAATGAATCCATTAAAATGGCCGGGTCATTACTTTGAGAAATAGACCCAAAAGCAAATCATCTTACCGTGTGCCCCTGATGGCCACATGCGCTCGCTTTATATGTCAGTTGCATGTAAGGTTGTATAAACGTAAGTACGGCTGTACTTTATTTTGTATTAGGGAGAGAGAGAAAAGGAGAACTGGCTCGAGCAGGATTACATAATCTTCAAATCACACACTCTAAATTGGCTTGTGTCTACGTGTGTGTGTGTGTGTGTGTGTGTGTGTGTGTGTGTGTGTGTGTGTGTGTGCGTGTGTGCGTGTGTGTTTGTGTGTGTGTGTCTGTCTCTATAAGACTCCCTGTTTGTGCTGTAAATCCATTGTTGAATGAATTAGCAATGTCCTTGTTGCAAGAGGGGGCATAGCAAACACACGTGTGCCTGCATGTGTGTGTGGGTGGGTGTGTGCCATTAAACATTTGCAAGTTCATCACTCTTATCTGCACATCTTCTGTCATTGAATGAATTTGCAACATCATGGTTGAAGGGGGCTGCTCCTTCTGTGTGTGTGTGTGTGTGTGTGTGTTTGTGTGTATGTGTTTGTGTGTGTGTGTGCATGTGCATGTGCGTGTGTGTGCATGTATGCATGTGCGACTCACTAGCAATTATTTCATCATTTGTTATGGAATACGGCTTTATATGTGACGTGATTCTTTTTTTCTCCAACACAGTTCTTAAATTAAGTAATTCATCGCCTTCCCGCAAGCCGAAACTATAACGTTAATGCACCTTGGAATCCATACGGACACCAGTAACTCTAGAACATTCTCATGGTTATTGCTATGTGAGGCGAACGCACACACAGACAGACACAGATACACATACACACACACACACCACACACACACACACACACACACCACACACACATTACACACACACACATGCGCGCGATGGCTTCTGTGTGCACGTTTCATAATCTCCATGGCAACGATGTCACCCCCACAAGGAGGTTGGTTGTGTCTGTTTAGAGAGATGGCTGTGACTTACTGGTGTGTGTGTGTGTGGAGGTGGGATCAATTGTGCAAGGCCAATGTGTGGTGACAGGCTGGGATGTGTCCTTGTGAAGCCATGTTTGTACAATGTTGTCATGTCTGAGCGGTGCAGCAGAAAGCTTGTGCTCTAGATCTGTCCTTATTTGCCATGGGCCTTATTTACTAAGCGGCCATCTTTGTTCCATCTTGGTTCTGAACGCCAGGCTCCCGTCACACTGCTACCATGCTAGACTTCCCTTCCCTATGCCCTTGATTTTCAAAACCGACTCGACCAACAGTTTTTCAGCCAAATATCAGTTACGCTAAGCGCTAAGCAACCAAACATATATAGTCCCGTATGCTGATTAGCCCAGAGTACGCATGATGACATAAATGAAGAAAATGTATAGTTAAAGAGAGAGAGAGGAAAAAGGGTACATCAAGTCAAGCCTCAAGTGTTGCCCAGCAATCAACCAGTACAACAAGGTCCGCAAACCGCAATGCAAAAAGCAGCTGCGATAACAGACTGTGTGTGCTCGTTTCCACCTCGCTCTCTTCCCAAGGCTTCCCTGAACCTCAAGAGGAGTCTATGTGATTAATGTAATTGAATATTGATTAGACGAGGCAATAATGAAGCAATAACTGGAGACTGCTAGATCCCTAAGTAAATTATAAACTTGTGTAGGAAAACAGTATGTAAACGTATTTATGCATATATGTTCATAGACGATGATATAGACATATTTGCATCATTACATTACATCATAAAGGCAAATTATATCTACTTACAAGCAACATTAAAGCAAAGTATAATGTGCTTAAAGTGCAGCATAGCATTCATCGTGTCGAACGGCAACGAGTATTTAGATATTCCTCATGTTTATCACACACAACACAGCACACATGGTAAACAGGGTCATCACCTAGCCGAACAAGTCTTTCTCAGAAAACAAATATCTTGCTGTCCATATTCAGAGGGAGATCAATATTCCAATCGGACTTCAATTTTGTTTACGGCCACTGTGGGAAATGTATTCGTGTGAACCTTCACATGGAGACATGAGATATATTTCTACAGTATATATATATATATATATATATATATATATATATATATATATATATATATATATATATATATATATATATACACATATATATATATATATATATATATATATATGGAGGATTTAATTTGAAACGCGTGTAAGTTTGCGTACGTTGTACACCAAACTGCAGTGGTGATGATCCCCAGCCCAAACCCTGATGCTATCTGTTAACGAAAGCAGCTGGATGCTAATACCATAACAGCTTATCGTGTAATGTCAGTGCGTTTGGGGTATTTGCAATTTCAGAATAATTACACATGATCTCATGTGATGAGCATAATCACGCCCGCATGGCGTGCGCTGTGAGAAAATCCCCTCATGTTATAATGCATGATAGCATTGGGGGGGGGGGGGGACAAAGTCCATATGCTCCATGATGGACTGACCCCAACCGCTCCATGGCCTCTCTCCCAACGACGACGTACGTCTCTGGGCATGCCGCAAAGCCTCCCCGATCCCCCGGCACCCACCCCCAAAAACAACCACTACTCCTCCCTCCCTAGTCATCCTACCCCAGACGATGCTCATTTCTGGGCATGCTGCATCCCTTCTCCCTACCTCATCCCTCAGCTGCCGTCCGCCCCTAACCTCCCGAGTCATCATGCCCAAGAGATGATGCACATCGCTGGGCATTCCGCTTCTCCCCTCTCCCCTCCGAACCAGCCTGGCCTTCCGCTGCGACACGAGCAGGCCCAATTGAGTTCAAGGAGATGTGGGTAATTGAGAGGGCAGGGATGGCATCTGACAGGCAACGATGGCTGCCTGTGATTGCTTTAATCAGAGTGGTTAATGGAATCCCTTCAGGCATGTAGGAACGCTCCAATGTTCATCAGGACTCTGGTGATTACCCCCTCCTCCTCCTCCTCCTCCTCCTCCTCCTCCTCACTCTCACAAACACACACACACACACACACTGATTGGCCAACACACACACACACACACACACACACACACACATACACACACACACACATTACTGTAATTACTGATCTGTTTTCCCTTGTTTGTTTAATTTAGTCCTTTTTCTAGTTCCTTAGAGACAGCACATTTTTTACTTTGCGTTTTAACTCCTTGTTTGCAATATGTGTGTGTGTGTGTGTGTGTGTGTGTGTGTGTGTGTGTGTGTGTGTGTCTGTGTTTGTGCGTGGGAGCATGTGTGTGTCAAGATGTGTGTGGGGGTGTTGGAGTGTGTGTGTGTGTGTGTGTGTGTGTGTGTGTGTGTGTGAGCACGTATATGCTCAATCGTCACCTGGATTGTGTGCCACTGTGAAGGGGGCAACAGATTGTGCATGAAATGTTTTTGCTACCTATGTGTCACAACCATGAAATGTTTTCTGTGCAGAGTGTCACGACTACCAGGCTAAGGTAGAGGAGCACAGGGTTGGCTGACAGCCATGCAAAGCATGTAAGTAAGTCGCACTGGAACCACACGCCTTTGTGTGGAGTCATCAATGTGTCTACCTTGGTCTGGTGACCCAGGGGACAGAGCAACTATTTTGTATTTTTGGCTTTTCGTTTTGATCTAGATCCACACAAATTGAGTAGTGACACAGGTAGTTAACGAACAGCTCGGGGTCAAACAGCGAATACAAACACAGTTCATCAAGGAGCATGTAGGGGTTGGACAGTGAATACAGAGACAGGTCATTAAGGAAAAAGGTAGGGGTTAGATAGTACAGAGGAAGGTCATTAAGGAGCAGGCAGGGGATAGATAATGAATACAGAGACAGGTCATTAAGGAAACAGGTGGGGGTTAGACAGTACAGATACAGGTCATTATGGAGCAAGTAGGGGTCAGACAGTGAATACAGACATGTTGTTGAGGAGCATGTAGGGATTAGACAGTGAATACAGACATGTTATTGAGGAGCACATGGGGTTAGAGAAAGTACAGAGACAGGACATTAGGGGGCCAGCAGTGGATAGAGTGGGTGGACAGAGCGGGTTGATCCCCACGATCCCGGCCTCCAACTGTCCGCATGTCGAAGTGTCCTTGAGCAAGACACTGAACCCCAACTTGCTCCCCAGGCGCTGAACATAGCAGCGTGGTACATAGGAGCAGTGGGCATACCAAATGCAGAGAACAATTTCATTCCCATGTCTAATACATACTAAGAATGACCAATAAAAACCGAAAGGTCCGCTCTCTGTCAATAAGGAGTAGGTATGGGTTAGACAGTGAATACGGAGACAGGGCAGGACTTAGAAAGTTGATGCGGTGAGGGAATATGAAATCATGCCGGGTGCCATCTTGTGAGACAGAACCAACGGAGCAACAGATGCAGCCTCTGAACATGGCACACTCACCATAGCATGCAACATGGTGTGGCAACTCTGCATTTCCTTTAAGTGAAATTATAACGGTTTACATTTTCAGCACTGCAATGTAATGCAAAATAACAAAAGCTAAAGACGGGCGGCATCCAGCTGTGATGCAGCGTTACGAGTTCTGATTTTTAAAGGGTTTCTGCTGAGGGGTGTTTACACACACACTTACACAGCTGAGATACTTGTTTCATTGGCGTCGACCCCCACCCCCCTTGGATCACCAGCATGATGAGATTTCTCCAAAACTTGTCAACTTTGGCATCGACTCTGCGCCAATTGATTTCAGACTGAAAAACGGGGAAAAAAGGAAAATGGAAAAGCAACAGATTCATAGATTTTGTAGGGTGGGGGGTATGGTCCATGGAGTAAAGTTTGCCAAAAAGCGAACACAATGATGATTATGATAATTATAAAGCCATCTGCAGTGCCAGCCGTGCCAACTCAATGGGTCGGATGTGTTTACTTAACTGGTTTGGTGTGTTGTATCTTCAAAGAGATGTTTGGAAGGCAGACGGTGTGCGCCAGATTAATTTGAAGACTTAATTTGTTTGTTTTAAAACGTTTTAAGTTTTGCCTTTGTTTGTAAAAAAAAGGACACTTTAGTATTAAACTCTTTTTGTATGAATATATGTCTAGGCTGTCTATTTCTCGGAAATGTATGAATCCAAGGGAGCAAATTAATTCAACATGGCACATTTAATATTGTTTGTGTGTGTGTGTGTATGTGTGTGTGTGTGTGGTGTTAACCAATTTACCTGCCCGTTGTGTTCTTTTTCACTTATTTGTGTTGTTTTCTGATATATTTTGTTGACCAGCTCCAACCAGGCCAGCCTAGTTTTCCCCAACCTGTTTATTTATTTATGTATGTATGTGTCAGTCGAGCCTGTTCTGATCCGTTGCCATGGTTACCCTCGTCGCCCGATAAATGCCATTACTCACTCCCCGGGCCATGCTCAGTGACACCTAGCCTAAAACAACAGAAACAACTGAACTAAGAAACCACAACAGGATGATATATGACTCCTGTCAGATCCCATGTCACCTGACAAGGTTATTCTCTAGCAATATGCGTGTGTGTTTGTGTGTGTGTGTGTGTGTGTGTGTGTGTGTGTGTGTGTGTGTGTGTGTGTGTGTGTGTGTGTGTGTGTGTGTGTCCATATGTGCATGCGAATGTGTATCTGCAAGAGAACAGGATGTGAATGTAAATTCACATTGGTGCAGTGAATGTTTGTTGAGTGTGTGTGTGTGTGTGTGTGTGTGCTTGTGTAACTGATGTAACCACGTGCAGATGTATCTAGACGCAAAAATATGTAAAAACCAATTGGGACGTTTTAAGGAATTAAGGAGTAGGTCTCCTCCATTTTTTTTTTTAAATTGTAAAAGAAAATGATGGCGTAGATCAAGGAGGCCATGGTAACATGGAAGGGGACCAGGTGGGGAATTAAGGTCAATGCTCTGAGATGAGAGCACACCGCGTCTTGTATTGTAGGCTGCTGCAGATTCCCATTACCGGTGTGCCGCCTCACCATCCCCCCCCCCCCCCCCCTTCCCCCGCACCCACCGCTGCCGTTCACCATGGCTGACGCAGGTACTGGCCGCATGCGTCTCGTGTTTCGGGGATGACGTAACCCTGTTCCATGTCATTTCAACCCCCGGAACACACCTTGTTGAATCAGGGTTCATGCATAAGTGCACGCTTCCTGGTTTCTAAACGTGTGTTTAAATGCATATCGAAAGACAATGAAGTCCTATGAAAAGGTACAAAAAAACACAACAACAGGGATGTGTGTACAACAGATGTACAACATGCGTACATCTCAGTCTCATTCCCTCAGTCTTGCCTAGGTCTCTCCCTCCTCCACTCCACTCACTCACTCACCAATCTTCAAGCTTTAGTGGGTCGGCTGATTGTTAATACTGGAAATGGGTGGTGGAGGGGCATGATAAAAGAATTAGCCTGCGCTCTGGGAGATCAATTTGATAATGAAATGGTGGGAGGTAGACAAAGAGTTAGTTTCTCACTTGTGTGTGTGTGTGTGCATGTGTGTGTGTCCATGTGTATGTTTTCTTGTTTGTGTGTGTAAGTGTGAGGTGCAGATAGCGAGAGTGAGAGAGATTCTCACGGAGCTATCGAAAAACAACACTGAATAATTGTTTTTGTCAAAGACAAAAGAAAATCAAAAACCCAGCCATCTCTCAGTTGACTATTTGTGGGGGGTTTTTTCTGATACCCGCTTGCAAGATATGAAAAAAAAACAATTAAATTCCAACATCGTATTTAATGGAGGAGAAAAAAACAAAAAGGACAAAATGGACCCCGCAGGCCGATAATGAGGAAGCCATTGTTCTCCATCCATGTCCTCCCATTGAATGGGCTGGAGTGGATGAGGGAAGCGAGGTGAAACAGGCACAGTGTGTGGGCGCCCTCATTGAAAAAAAAAAAAAAACAACTAAAATGCTCCTGCTCCGTACAGGCATACCTGCCTGCCTACCGCCTACCTGCTAGCCCATGTTCTGTGATGTGAGCCTTTGAGCTTGTAGGAGAGCACACGGATTATAGTCGTTGGAACTGTCGCGCGGCCACAGTGAGCCTTTAAAACGAAACGAAAGCAAAACGCACGCAGCGCATCATTAGTTACTGCGAAAAACCAGTGGGCTGACTATGGAATACACCGATTCAGCGAGAGAGAGAGAGAGAGAGAGAGAGAGAGAGAGAGAGAGAGAGAGAGAGAGAGAGAGAGAGAGAGAGAGAGAGAGAGAGCAAGTGTTTGGTTGAGAAGGTTGAGATAGAGAAAGCGAGAGCCCGTGGGAGAGCGAGAAAGAGATAGAGAGGGGGAGAGCTATACTAGGAAGATTGGGAGAGACTACGGACTATGCTGGAGAAACTGAGAGACGTTGAGGGAAGATTGGGGAGAAAAGGAGAGAGAGAGAGAGAGAGAGAGAGAGAGACTTTAGCCTAGCAACTATGCTAGTCATGACGTTAAGCTGAAGCTATTATTCATCACATGACAGTAAAGGCCCAGTCCACTGTTCAGCTCCCAGGCTTTGTAAGAAATGCGTATTAGATATACTCCTCACAGTCCATAGGGCACTTGAAATTATGGGTTTTTACCTTGCCAGCCCATATGTCCTGGATATATATACAAATACAGTTTTTACCTTGAAAGGGCTCTTTTATGCACAACTTTAACAACCCTGCACTTCAACATGTTTGTCCTTGTTATACTGTTCTCCTCCCTGTTTTGGTTTAGTTTTAATCAAACTGTAACTTTGTCACAGTTTGATATGAATGGACATTTTACAAGAGCATTTACCCTTGAACCGTAGGCCCTGTTCGTTTTAGCCCTATACCTTTTTTTAATGGTTTTGTGAATGGTTTCTTTTTATATCGCAGTGCGTTCAATTTTATTGATTCATGGCTCATATCTATACAGAAACATACACTAAATGTGTACTTTTAAAGCACACAGGCCCCTACCCTTGGCCAGACAAGCCCCAATAGTTAAGTAGCCCACTCACTCGATCGCCTCTTTCTAAAAGGGTATATTTGCCACTGAATCGGAGCTCAGCCACTTCGCCCCTTTTGTCTCCTTACCATTTTCAATCCCCCCCCCCCGTGATCCGACCCTCTTATTAAAAAACGGACAACTCTGCGGCCTAAACCCTCGACTTGGCTCAAGCCCTCACTCTCCCTCTGGAGAACCCAACCCCACAGGCGGTAAAATAATAAAGAAGAAACGAACAAAAAAGAAAGGGCACACCTCCCCCGATGCCTTTGGCGCACACCCCGGGTTCAACGTGCGCGCTAATACGAAAAGGTAGAATCGGATCTGCAATGTGCATTAGGGTTCATTTGACACGTTAAATGCGTTAACTGGGAGGAATTAGCGCCAAATTAAACCACCAGAGATTTCGCAGCCCTCACCGTTGATATGTTATTATAGACTCTGCATAAATGTGTAAGGTGTCCTGGGAGAAAGTGGTTATTAAATTATCACAAATTAAACCATTATTTTGAGAGGAATCAATCTAACTGGCTCAAAATTGCCACCATGTGACTGTGGTGGTGGTGGGTGGGTGGAGACATCTTTCATGCATAATTGCATCCCTTTTCTTAAAGGGTGTTAAGAATGTCAATGTCAAACATGCGGCATAAAGACTGTTAAGTATTAACAGTCATGATGATGATATGACTATTACTTGAATGATTTGAACTACTAATATTGAAATAGAAATAACAAAATATTAATTGTCTTATTCAATTACGGCCGGGTTTTCTTTTGGTGTATTTACGATAATAAACATTCACGTGATACTTTTTTTTTATTTCTATTACAGGGCCATTTTTCATTTGTAAAAATAAAAAAAAAGGAGGCAAGAGTATTCAATTAGCTGCCTACGCTGGCATAAGCCACAAACTAGCTCATGATAATGGCACCGGTCATTATAGTGTCTATTTGTCTTCTTAGCGGCTAGCATAGCTAGTGTGAAAGGCACTAGATGCCTAGCTCTCACAGTCGCCACAAGAGCTATCTGAAGCCACTCTGTCTAATCCACCCATCAAGGGCCTAGTCTAGGGCACTCTTGCCATAGCAAATACATTATGTTTTTCACTGTTTGAACAGTTTTTTTCCTTCTTTCCCCCTAGATATGGTGTAATGAATGAATGTGAAATCTGCCATTGCAAACAACGTATACTATGGCAAAAAGAGAAAAGAGATGCTAGCTATGCCTTCTGCATGTGTGCATATTGGTATAATTGGGATAGGAATAAAGAAATAAACAACACAATGTTATTAATAGACAGAACAAATAACCGATGGACATGAATGTTCCCTTTTACTTTACTGCTGAGATGATCAAAAGTAGTTAACCAGTTTGTGTATTCAATCAGTGTAATCAAAATGAATCATTCATATGGACACACTGCGGCTGCACAGTGTCTATCCATCTCAGGTTTTTCACCACCTGCAAATAGCTTGGCTGATTTTCAAAATAGGATAATGTAGGAAATATAGCAAATATATTTTGTGTCCGTGAGATTGCCCACACGCTAACACATTAATATGCTAATAATTAGAGGCTATTAGAGAGTTCTGGCAGATGCTCATTACAAAATGTGTATCTGGAAATGGGATTTCATTTTGGGACATAATGTGCAGCTTATTTTTTTGTCAACTTATTTATTTTTTCATTTTTCATATTCCCGTTAGCTTACCTCAAATGACTCCCATTGTTGAGCATGATTACATTAATATTACAAGCCCTTTGACCTTCACTCGCAACAGTAAAATATATTTTCTCAGAGCAGGGAAAACGGCCACTGGTGTATTCAGATCACGTTGCCCACTCGTCCGGGAAAAAAGATAACCGTAAATATATTTTAATAAGATGATGAAAAAAATAAAAAAATAAATCAACTGTGTGTATGTCGTGCTAGTGGTGGTGGGGAGGGGGGGGGGGCATACAATAACACCAACAATATTCTATCAAACATTTTTTTTTTCATCCCAAATGAGTAGGAGGAGATGTTAACTGCACATGACTCACAGGGAGAGGCAGGAGCACAACGAGTGAATAGAGAACAGCGAGAGGAGGTGACAGAACAACAGCATGTGATGCGATGCAAAAAAAAAAAAAGGGTAAAAAAGAGAGGTCTCGTGCTGGTGTGTTTGTCCTCCCGTCGCTCCTCTCTCTCGTTCTGTCGTTCCTCACCTCCCCCTAAATAAAATACCACCGCAAAATGGAGAAAAGGGCAAAGGAACCTTCGATGTTTGTTTGTTTTATTCCTTTCGTTCTCCGCGCCTCACAAAATGGAAGAGGCCTGTGAACGAACCACGGAGGAGTGTTTATCCATCCCTGTTCCCTCCTTTAGTCCCTTTCTTTATGTCCTTCCTTCCTTCTTCAGCCCGTCCTTTCTATCCTTCTTTCTTCCTGTATTTGTTTCTTTCGTTCTTTCCTTCTGTATTAATTCATTTTGTTCTGTATTTTTTCTTTTGTTCTGTATGTCTTTCTATCGTTCATTCTTTCATTCTTTCTTTTGCTTTTTCTATCTGTATTTCTTTCTTTCGTTATTTTTCATTCTTGCTTTTGTTCTTTCTTTCTGTATTTCTTTCTTTTGTTCTTGCAGTCGTTCTTTCTTTCTTTCTTTCTTTCTTTTTCTTTCCTGTATTCAACTATCTAGCTCTGTTACATATGTATCTGGAAGAGGAAGATAGACTGATACAAATGGAAAATGAATTCCTTGAAACAGGAATATATCCTTGGCTAAACCCCCAATGTCACTTTTCCTCATTTCACAGCTCTCTACTTAATTCACAACATGGCTAAAGAGGATTGGTACCAGCTCTGCTCTTCGCAACAGCACACCACCACCTTATTGCACAGCTCAAATGTGTTTGTGTCTCTTGAAAATGTATTATTTCTCTGTCTTGGCTGTACAAAAAAATAATACATTACCCAGACAAGATATTGAGGGATATTATTAAGAGGTACAGTCATTATTGACAATATTCGACTGTGGTATAGCATAGCAACTGGCTCTTAGTATTTGATTAATGTTTTTTGTTAAATTTTTTAATGAAACATTTGCTTTTGTGAAAGATTAACAAGTTATAAGTGGAACATTGACATGTTCCACTTAGGAAGAAATAACTGTTTTCTTTTATACAAATTGCTTGACATTTAGTTATAACTGAACACCAGATAACTGGTATTGATTACACAAACATCTATAATTTTGTAACTAAAAGTTTATAAAAATAATTATTATGAGGCCCATGTAGAAGGACACATGGATATGGCCAGATGTATCATTGCAATAACCCCAGAAATATTAATATAATAAGAATAGGCATTAGATTAACCATTAAAGTATAGGCTACTTGGTAATGCTTCATATAGCGTTCAGTCATAAGAAATATGTATTAATTTAGCTGGTGAATCAATCACAACAAAACTTGAATATACATGTGTAGATGGATTATTTAATATTTATCCTACCTTACCCGGTGAACTCTACCAACTGGTAGGCCGATCTGTCCATCATACATTTGGGTGGACTCTCCCACTTGTGATGTCACTAGAAACAACATTTTGACATGGCTTGTGACGCCTAATCAACATCGCACCAGGTGGTAAAATAGGTCTCCCTTAAATAGCACGTATTATTCATCTACAAATGTATATTCATGTTCTGCTCTTGATGAGTTCATTAACCAGAGGCTCACAAAGGACGTACGACTGAGCGTTAATTATAAAGTGTGACCCGCCTTGCCCCTTGGCTGATCATCTCCCGAAAAGTATGCAGCCATGAAGCCGCCACCCGGATACACTAATCCATACAAAACACCACCCCTCTGAGATGACAGGAGCACAACAAGCAAACAAACCCTTCCTTCCTGGACCAAGCCCTTCCCTATGAAAGCTTGTCTTCCTCCTTCCTTCATAAAAGGCAAAGAGTCGGCCCTTGTTTCGCCGCAAAACCTTCCTTCGGCTGCTACGCAAACTCTCGGCCTACAGAAAGGGGAGAGAAGGGGCGTCTGATATTGATCCCAGCGTCACGTTTAGACCCAATTATCCACTCTACCAGTTCCTGTTATTGATGCTTGGGTTCTCATCCCTACCCATCACAATGAAAACAACCATAAACTTCGAAAAGTGCACACACACATACACACACACGCACGCACACACACACACACACACACACACACACACACACACACACACACACACACACGTACAAACACACACACACACACGTACAAACACACGCACACAATCCTCTCTAATGGCTCCGACTGGCCCCCCGAGCTACAAAAGAAGCACGCCAACACGGCCCCCCTGTTGTCATGGGTGTGTGTGTGTGTGTGTGTGTTTGCCTGTGCTGTGAAGTGCACGCATGAGCCTGCCGGTTTGCAGGAGTGAGCCTTTGGTTTAGTTTGTTTGTATTGATTTCATTTTAAGAATGTGGTTCAGAGCCACGGGTGTCCACGCATGTTGTGTATTCACGTCTGATTGTTGGCAAAACATTTGAAATTGGAAAATAAAGATGATATTTGACTCACAGAGATTATATGATAACATAACAATATGGATTGAATGGTAATGAATATATCAACAAAAGTCAACTAGACTATACTTCCATTTGACTAGAATACTCTTGACCAGACTAGCGAAGATAGGTTACTAGACTTTTTTGACTAGACTAGATCTGACTAATCTGCAACGGCTATAACACACTTGACTACTCTGACTACACTCGACTAGTCTATATAGGCTACTCTATACTCAACTAGACCGCTCTACGCTCAACTAGTCCAAACTGTTCTTCCCTCAACTAGTCCGGACTTGACTCCTTGTCACTTCCCTTGTCCGAACTTGACAACTCTTCATGCCACTAGTCTAGACTTGACTGCTCTTCACTCGACTAGTCCTGACTTGACTCCTCGTCACTTGACTAGTCTGGACTTGATTGCGCTTCACTCCTCTTGTCCAGACATGACTGCCCTTCACGCGACTAGTCCAGACTTACTCTTCACTCAACTAGTCGCGACTCGTCGACAAAGACAGACTCTCACAGCAGCATCTTCTCCGGTTCGGGCCTGAAGGTTGAGATAAATGATCTGAGCGGCCCTGCACCGGGCGCTGCGTGCGGTTCCCCCGGGCCCGGCTGAAAACAGACTGACGTGGTCCATTAAGGAGGAGCCGTCAGGTCGCCGCGGGCTGATAGCCACAGATACATACGATCAAAACGTCCTTGGCGCAACCTTTTAATCTGACGGAGGGAACGCGGCAGCGTCGGAGGGGTTCTCCATGAACGGAAGGAAAACATGCATCATTCACCTAGATGGAGTGAAAGAGAGGTGGGGAAGGGGGGGGGGGGGGGGGGGGGGGGGTGGGAACAGAGCGAGAGACAGAGAGGGAGACAGAGAGAGAGAGAGAGAGAGAGAGAGAGAGAGAGAGGGGGAAAGGGGTGGTTGACGTGGGGCTAGAGTTGCGTTAATTAAGCAACCATTCCTCTGTTCCTCTGTTTCACTGGGTTTGATAAAGGAGATCCAGCTGAGCTAATGGATTAGAGTTTAATATGTGGGTGTGGGAGGTTAGTTTTATTATTATTAAAACAAGTAGCCCTCAGGAAGAAAGACGTTGGTTTGACCGGGTCACAGTAAACAATACCCAAGGAC
>JAXIVH010000035.1:1034405-1077286 GCA_036785325.1 Urophycis tenuis | reverse complement strand
CTTTGTGTTAAATAATACGGTTCTCTGGCACACTGATTCGCTTCATGTGTTTTTCAAGGGGTCCATGGGAAACAGCCTGCTCTCCATCTGATGTTTTCCTGTGTGTGTGTGTGCGGGTGGGGGGGGGGGCGCTATGCAGAACAAAAACACAATCACACCTTTTTACAATAAATGATGTCATGATTATTTTTGGTAAAATCCCCATTAAAGTATCAAAGTGCAGGAACCTACAGCGGAACAAACCTTCAGCCTTCAACGGAGAACCAAACCGAGGACTTGACAAAATTCAGGTGTTCAGGGTCATTCTGGGTCAGGGCTGCACGCTCCCCTGCAAAAAACCCTTCAATTCACTTTAAATAAGTGGAGGACAGGTGTGTCATGTTAACACTTGGCAAACAGCTGACTGGTTAGTGGTTACCCCTTTCAACCAATCACAGTGTGCATACAGTAGCATACAGTGTTTATGGGTTTGGAGTTATCTAATGTATCTAGGGTTTGGTTCTCCTTTAATGGTGCACTGTCTTGAATTGAGTGGCATCTCCCCCCACCACCACCACCACCATAGCCAGTACCACCAGTGTTTCGCACAGGAGTTTTCTAGACTATGGTGGGGGGCTCGTGATCCTCTAGGGGGGTCCGGGGTGAGCCAGTGCTGAGCCTTTATACTACTAGTTTATTATTATTATTACCACACACAATCTTACACACACAGCTGCTGCCCATACCAAATATTATCACCCCCCCCCCCCACACACACACACACACACACACTCACACACACACACACACACACACACACACACACCGCTGCCCTTAATAAAACCACTTAAATTAAACTATTTGCAAAAACTACATCCTGCATCAGGGCATTGAATTTTACAAGGCTTGGAAAAGAAAATCTCAAAAGACCTCTGATAATTGAAGTCCTCTTGGCTTGGTCCATTGATGGTAACCCTCAGACAGGCAGCTAAGTGATCTCCCTGAAGCCTGTTGCGAAGGTCTGATTTGACCTGAAATGGAAAAGCAAAGCAAAACGGGAACTATCCGTCAAATAATGGCAGCTTGGCTATGCAAGTAATAGCCAAGCTGCTAACCAACCATTCCAAAATAAGCGTTCCATAACAGGTAATAATCAAGCGTCAAGTAGGAGCTAGCTAGCTTAGCTGTTCAATCTTGTCAAGTTTGTGTAGCTAGCCTAGAGTAACATCATCAGGTGTCAAATTGCCTCCGTCAAATTGAGGAAATTTCATTACGGCAGATATGTCTCAGACATAAAAAGAAGTCAGGCAGCCTACAAGAAAGTCTAACTATGCTAGTTTACTAGTTACTAGTTTACTAGTTACTCGCTAGTTTTACTTAACATTTAATTAGCAGCTATTGTTTATTTTCAAAATTGCCAGTCTCTGCCAACCACTTTAAGAATGCCACTCTGCTCCAAAGACAGGTGTGTGGGGCGTTTGCAGATGTGTGGGGCTCTGTCTTGCCAGCGGTTGATGGTGACAAATGCATCAAGAGAGGGTTTATCTTCTCTGACACTTATAGTACAATCTTAGAAGACATCAACTTTTGTCCAACCATGGTTCACCTTGGGGACAACAGCCGATGTTGCTGGGGTTCTGGTGTCGCCGGATAATGGATACATTGGCCATGACATCCTCTTAATTTTTAACCGATTAGCAACTTGAGATGCAAAAGTGGAGATGGATTAGTTGGACGACGTCTAGGACCGGATTGTTTCACCACAAGTAGCCAGCTTGCACTCTGCCACTCTGCACTGTGCCTGATTCGAGCAGCTGAGTCGAGCGTTTTTTTCACCGAACACAGAATCATCAATCAATCAAACCTTAAAAAAGATTTAAAAGCTGATATGAAGCTAAGATGATGGGGTTTTGAATTTGTAGCTCTCCACATGGATTGGTTACCTGCATGCAACCAATGCCGCTCAAACAGGATTTGCCGATACTACGTGGACCACAATCCCGCTTCAATTCTTATTTTAATTGGATTATACACAGAGTGAAAAATACTCCACCCATTTGTTTCTGCTCTGCCAAGTCTGTTCTGATAGATGCCACAGATTTCTGCACACCTTACCTTTAAGGGCATGTCAGACATCTTAGCATTGTGAGGCCAATCTCTTACCAAGTCCACAGTTCCAAAACGGCACAATCATGATTCATTCTACTGTAACTCCTTGACAAGACAAAATACACTTAATTCTGTATTTTTTACTTAGCAAAGTGAATTTTGATTAATGCCACAGATTGCTGAGAGCTAATCATTAGTCATGTTTTTTGGGGGTGTGTCACACTGCCTGAATCAGACCAAATTCAATTAGTGAAGGGTTTCATTCATTTGCGTCTCAAGCACCTATTTCTAGCAAGGGGAATATTGATTGTTTACAAGAATACCACATCCATACACGCACCTACACACACACACACACACACACACACACAAACACATGTTTGCCAAACACACACACAAGGGAAAAACAGTAGCAGTTGGATCCTAATTAGACACGGAAACCTGGGCACTCTAGGAATTCATCGGCCACTTTGATGTGGAATCGGTTGGAAGTTGTGGAAAAAAAATAAAATAATAAATACCCAGGCAAAACATGTAATTTTGCTCAGAGAAATAAAATACATAAAGACCACCACTTTCTCTGCCACAGTGTATTGTGTGTACAAACTAATGATATGGCATATCTTCACCCTTGCATATCAAAATAATGGCCCAAGTCATTTTTTGACTTGGTTTGCCTAAATCATCAGGTCATGATGAATTCTTACTTTCATACTGTATTCGAAGCAATTAAATGGTTCACCTTCTTATGACAAATGTATTCTTTGTAAGTCGCCTTGGATAAAAGCGTATGCTTAATGCCCTAAATGTAAATGAAAATGTAAATGATAATGGCCATCGCTGAAAAATGTCATCCTAAGTTGAACAGATCATGTGATTCTATCCCTGTAGTATAATGGATCAATGGATGGATCAATCAGAATTTGGTTCAGTTTTTTGTGTTTTCTGAAAAACCTGTAAATATGACTTGGGTCATTATCTTAGGAGAGTGGTGATATGTGTCAGTCTTTTGTACACACAATATACAGTGGCGGAGAAAGTGGTGCTCTTTATCGTATTTCTGTGAGGAGAATTACATTTACATCACGTAATTACAATATGTTTGGCCTGGGTATTTTATTTATTCACTTCTTCGACCACTTCCGACTGATTCCACATCAAAGTGCCCAATGCAGTATCTGGATTTTACCCTACTTTTTTATCCTTCCCCTACCCTACCCTTGTTTTGCTCATGACCATCATGAACCAACTGGAGCTCAAGAAATAGCTTTGAGTACATTGAATAAATGTGTAGAAATATTAATGTATATGTGATGAGTTGCCACTCCCCTGTGTTTCAACACTGTGTTTTGCTAACTGCAGGCTCAAGTCCATGATCATTGGCTGACATTGTTGAACACTTGCAGGAAAAAGTTGTGGTATAATTGTTTCACACATGAAATTGATTTAAGAATTTGATATAAAAAAACAAAATCAAATGCCAACCCCAATAATTCATTTGACATGGATTCAAATGGCCACAGCTTTATTAAACATGGCTCAAACAAAATGCTCAATCTTCTCAATACCACCATACAAAGACCATACAGAGGCAAATACACACACACACACACACACACACACACACACACACACACACATAACTCATAGCCAGTCCAAAGAAGTTAGTTAGCATGGTTCATTTCTACAAATACAGACACATTGATACAGTATACAAATTGTCAGATGCATTGTATAGTATTTATAGCTCACACAAGTTTGCAATACCCATCCCTGAATATTTTTTTTCAAACTACAATCTTCACAAAATACGAAAAAATATTGGATGAATATCTAAAAGTGATCAATAGCCATAGCAATAAAATGAGATAGCGTTGCATAGCAATATTATTTAGTACATGTAGAACAACATTAATGTCAACAACGTGGTCATTGGCACATGACATAAAAACAGCGTTTGGCCACATAGGTTTGGTGTCGTCTTTCAGAGACTCCAATAACAACCACGTAAGAGTCAAGCGCATGTGTGGGGATTGTGGTGTGAACGTGGATTTAGCAAAATTGCCTCGCCTACTATATCTCGGTGAAGGAGCGCAGGTGTGACCCATGAAAGGCTTTTGCATTAAAGGTGCGTGGGAATGGTGTGAAATATGGATGAATGGTGTGTCCTCGCGTCTTCTGCGCTGGTACGTGTACTGTGTGTTGTGGTCACCCGTGTGAGTGTGTGTTTGCTGTCCCTTGCTCGTTTCCTCTCTAATGGCGTCCTCGTTTAGCACAAAGCATCAAGAAGAGCATTTCAACAAGGCCGTGTTCACCTTTAAAAATAGGTCAAATTCAATGCGGATAACATTCATTTTCTGTTTGGAACTTCATTTGTTCAGAAGGCGTCATTTGCATAAAAGGACAGACAGGCAAACAATAAACATAATAATCAAGGACAACAAGGACTGCAGATTAAAAAAATGTTTTAAGGGCCCCCATTTTACCACCAGGTGTGATGTTGATTAGTAATTACAGGCCATTTCAAAATCCTCCCAATAGTGAAATCCCACAAGGGCATACCCACCCCAGATGTATCATGAAGGGACTCGCCAACCAGTCGGTACAGTCCACCGGGTAGGCCCATAATCGATTTATCATACACGATAAGTCCCACAGTGCCGCTATATGGTAGAATTTGTAATGGCTAACCAACATCACAAAAAGCTTGGATACGTGCTATTTCAAGGTTTGTTCCGCACCTTAATTCCATTGGCATTCTGGATATTTTACACTGAATAACATCTGCTTTATTTAGAAGAAATGATGCCGGAGCATATTGCAGACGACGGACTGATAAAAGAGTAAGAGTGATTGGTGCAGGTAATCAAGGACTGGGTGACACACACGCGTGGGGTGCCAAGTGACCAGACGCTACAGTGAGGCACGGTGACACTCCTGCAGACGCGGCACACACAAATGCACACCCACAGACCTGCTGTCCCATTGGACTTGGGGAAGATTTTGACGTGAAAGCAACTGACTTGACAGAAAGGAAATTAAATGCCATCGACAGCTTTCCTTGTCTTATTAGATAGAGCCTTATATCTTTTTTTATCTTCCATCATTTGCACGTCTAATTTTGGTCCCCGGTTAAATCGTAATTAAACACAAATTATAATACAAATGAAAATGTACATTATCCATGGCTGTGTACTTTTCAAGGCATCGAGGCAAACTTTATTTGTAGATTGTCTTCTGTGCAAAACAGCAGCAAAGTGTGTTGCAAGTGAGATGACAGGACAGGAACAAGAAATTAGTTTATAATAAAAAGCAAACATCGCTATCACAGAAACACATTTGAGTAACAGTGATACAAAGAGCTTCTGACGTGACAGGACTTAATGCTGCAAGTCAAATGTGTCAATAAAATGTCTACCAAAAAAAAAAAACAGTTGTAAATAAAGGCACGAACAATACTCTTGCACCAAACAGATGTTCAAAAGTTACAAATACGAACCTGCCAGTCCGATCCACCGCCATCGGCAACCATGGCAAATGGAAAGGAAAATGCCATCACAAAATGGTAGCAATGCAGGTAAAAAAGGTCATTTTTCTTCCTTTTTGTGCCCTCTGCTGAACATCTTTTGGAGGCAGAGAAATACAGGGTTGCTTTCATTGTGAGGGTCATTGCATCATTACACGAAATGCAAAATATATAAATAAAAGGTGTGTGTTTAGAATTTCTCTTGAGGGGACCACACATATGGAATTGAGTAAAAACTAAAGTTTCAGGCCCATGGCGCATGCTGGTTAATCAGGCATATAAGATTAAAAAAAGTGCATTATAAGGAGAGACAAGACATTAGAATGTGTACATTTTTAGACAAATAGTGCTTCATATGGGCACATGTTACCCCATATGTCCTTCTATTTTTCGTCTACATTAATGCAGATTATTTGCCATGGCAAAGCAGTTGCCTAGCAAGGAAGGGTTTAGTGTTCAAGTTAGGCCTTCTCCCCCCCCCCCCCCCCCCCCCACACACACACACACACATACACACACACACACACACACACACACACACACACACACACACACACACATTCCTGGTTCCTGGCTGAGACACTGCTCATTAGCATTACAAAAAAAACCCTGCTCTGAATGAAAAAAACACACACACACATTCATTAGTGTTCACAGAGGATAGCAAACGTGGTGCCTGGAAACAGATGTAGTCGCCGATGCTGCGCTCGGCTCGGTCGTGATTAATAGAAATATCTGTGAGCGATTAACCTACCCTGCCGCCCAGAATGTGTCGCTTAACGAGTTGGAGATGCAGATTTCTAATGATGAGGGGAAGGCTTTGACGAATGTATGGCTGGTGGATAGACGCATTGCTACTACTGCAAGTATATTTTATGATGATAATTTGACAATACATAGGTCATTTAGCAGACGCTTCAATCCAAAATGAACAGGGAGACAATTAATTTCAGATACATGTCATCTAGGATCCCTATGGGAGTAAGTTTGTGCCTGTGCATGTGCGTGTGTGTGTGTGTGTCTGTGTGTTTGTGTGGATGGGGGGGATCGTATGTTCGAAATGTTCATCCTACTATATAGCTCACTTGTCTCTGCAATTTAAAAACATAAAGCGGATATGTTTGATTTGATGCATTCTGTACATTCATACTGCCATGCATCTTATATGAACTATATTTTCCTCTAGCTGCTTCCCCATCTTGCCTGGCCAAAAAAAAATCATCATGGAAGTGGTTGGCAGATAAAGGCACAGTCTGCGATGGTGCCATTTGTGAAATATGGCAGAAACATACATTGTAGACACATACCATTACTCCCCGAGTGTCCCTTCCATGTTAAGTCATTTTACTGTCAAGGAAATATCATCAATAATGCCGCTGCACAAATATGCAACTCGCTCCGTAGGCTTTAGATGATACAAATAATTTCACTCGTCTTTATTCCAGGTTTGAGAGGTTTTGGAAATCCATGCTAAAGTTAGCAAAGGTAGCCTAGTGGTTGATGTTGGGAAAAGGGATATTTGAGATGCTGGCTTGTTTACTTATGTTACTTACCATATTGGGAAACCGTTATGGTTATTTTGGGCTTAGACAAGGCAACACTGTTACCCGAGAGAAGGAATTAGTATAGTGTGAGCTATAAAACATTTTAAACTACAGCTATCCCCTGGAAACCCACCTTTTATTGGCACTAAAACCCATATAAGAAACTGCCTTAATCCTTCTGTTCTCATTTTCCCTTTCTTCCTGAACCTCATGTTGGTTCTGAACCGATGCTGGCTATTATGCGATAATAGGCTATTCCATAGTAGTATAGTTGCAGTGACCTGCAGGAATTTTTTTGCTCCATTTACATGAAGTGAGTTCGATACAGTGACGTTACTTCCTTCTTCTCATTATTGGGGAACGAGTCAGGCGTCATGGAAACCCCATTATCGATTTTCATAGAATGAGACAAAAAAAAACTGTTTAGCAAAGAAAGGTTTGCCAGCAGTCAATATCACCCTCAGTGTGATATCTAAATATCACTGGCGCCTTCTCAAAATCTCAAGAATAATGATAGATAATTCTATATTGGTATTTTGATTTGTCCTACATGTTATCCGTGACTCTGTCAATGTTTTTTGTATTTGTATGGATTTTGTAGTCATTTGTGTTATTTTATGTTTTCTGGATCTTCATTTTCGGATGTACACCTCCATATCCCTTGAAAATAAAAATGAATCACAAAAGGAATCTATTGATTGGGCGAGACCTTTACTGGCGTGTTCGGGACAAAAAAGCAACAACAATCTTGTGACGGCAGCAGCACAAACTCCTCGAATGGGACTGTTGGCGTGGCTATCAGAGGGGCGAGGCTAACGTTTAATTTTCTCTCACGTAGTCATAGCCGTCGACAGTACTGTGTGCCCGCTGGTGATAAGCCATGCGGAGAGGTGAAGCGCATCATTCCAGTTATTTAAACCATTAGAGGGATACAGCCACTCCTGCTACACACTCGGATTACAGAGTGTGAGGGGGTGGATGTGTATTTGTGTGTGTTGGTCGGATGAGGGGGTGGGTGGCAGTTATGAAGGACATCATTCATTCAGATGTGAAAACCTGTGGTGTGCTGGAGAGATATTTAATCGAGACCCTATTGAAGTGGTGGAGGGTTACTCATTCATTTTTCCCATCTTGAGAGGAACTCCCTGTGCTTGCTCGGTGTGTCAAATGTTTATACATTTTATTGTTTTAAGTTTTGACCTCGTCTTCTATGGTCGACTAGCCTCAATGAAAACATCAGCCAAACTTCCCAACTTCTTTTCATTGGATACATTTTTGTTCCCCCTTTGAATTTACATTTTTGTCACCTCACATTCAACCATGAGTTTCAACACTTATCTGGGCTTCTCTCTTTCACACAAAGCAGCAATACAAAGGGCTTGCCAAGGGCAACAACGAGAACAGTACATTCAACAAAATAAATTGACAATCACAGAGATACATTTAAAGACTTGATAAGCAAGGGCTGTCTTGATTGCAGACCAGAAATTCAGGGACGATTGCACAAGGTGTAAACAATGAAAATGTTAATTGGCACACTAGATTGACTCAAGAAAAGTATAGCTAAAAAGGTATGCTTTAAAGGTGAAAAGATAAACGATATTGACTTTCACGTCCTCTGTTCCTCCGTCCGACTGCTCCAGATGAAGACGGCCAAATGGACGCTACATTTCTGCCTCACTTTGTCGGCCTACTAACATGAAACTAGGGTTTCCGCACACTGGTACTGTCTCTCTCTCTCTCTCTCTCTCTCTCTCTCTCTCTCTCTCTCTCTCTCTCTCTCTCTCTCTCTCCCTGAAGGCTAGCCTGTTGTGTTGTCAGTCACCGCCACCTCCACCCTGCCCACCTCCCATCTCCATCCTTAATCCAAAGTAACAGCTCGTCCCTAAATCCCCCAACGCAGTAGCACTTTAAAGCCAGGACCCCTGCAGCCCCCCCCCACCCCCCCCCCCCCCCCACACACACACACACACACACCATCAGCAGGCAACACCAAGAGCCGACAAACTAAAGACTTCTTGACAATGGCGAGGTAGGATGGGGGGGGGGGGGGGGGGGGGGGGGTGAGGCAAGCTGAAACCTGTCAACGTGAGCCATCAAAGTTGCTGCCGTCAACTGTTTGGTGGTTGTCAGTTGTGGTGGAGGCGGTGGTGGTGGTGGTGGTGGTGGTGGTGGTTGTTGTGGTGGTGCGTTCATTACAGCGCATGTCAAACAGTTGCACACTGACTGCCAATGTTGTTGCATGTTGTTGCAAGAGGGACTTTGGAAGAGAGAGGGTGAGAGACTCGGGCTATTGAGACCTCGTCCAGAAATATTTGGAAAAAAAAGTATGTTGATTCCAAATGCTACCATAAGCATGCCAGGCGAGTAGTTGATCAAACTTCATGAAATGCAAAGTGACTGTATGGTGACATCTTAGCTGAAGGATGCCTAGAGGTAAGGGTCGGGGAAATTGTCGGACTCAAACCCAGGACCATTTGACTAGGAGTAGCTACACCATTGTACTGTCCTATCCCTGCATGGACGGTAATGCAGAGCAGATCCCCCGCCCCCCCCCCCCCCCCCCCCCCCCTCATTGGACCAACTCCAGTCTTTGTTAAGCCAATCATGATGCACAAAATAGCAGCAAGGGGGCGGGTGTATGTGCTTGTTCTTGGAGTGAGTGATGATGGAGCATTATTAAAATGATCATGACCGCAACAAGATATTTAAATTGTCACCTTAAAACATGCGTAATGACATGTTATTAATCTTGCAAGCCATTTTTTTTGCTAGCCCACTTGTGAACTGCAGGGTTTTTTTTCTATAAACACAGGTCAGCAGGAAGTTGATGGTCCAGTACATGAAAGATTAATTACTGGTGTGGAGTTTTATCACGGTGTGCAATCTACACGCTACATATTTGTATATCATTTTATGGTAATTGTGATTTTGCATGTGTGTGTGTGTCTTTACACAAGCACATTAAATGGGCTTGAATGCAAATCAAGACATCTCTCTCTCTCTCCCTCTCTCTCAGCATCAACAAACCATCATCTTTAAGATCCTCCATTTAATTTGGAGTCACACAGTTTTCGTTTTTTTTTTTTCACAGCGTTAATGCTGTGTGAGTAAAAGCCCAATATATGATTCCCATAATCATGTTCTGTGAAAGACAATTACAAAGTTGGATGTACACCCAATGTGAATGCTCAGGCCCTCAGGTCTGGACACTATTAGACATGATTTATATATATATATACAGTGTATATGATGTCTGGCTCTGCTACTATTTGGATCTGGGCCAGAGAACTCTGCTTTTGTAGATGTGGGCGGTTTATTGATGCTCAGATAATTTGCTCTCTCTCTCTCTCTTTGTCTCTCACTCACTCACTCACTCACTCACTCAATCGCACGCTCAACATCAAGGCCTGGGATGGCCCACACAACTCAAGGTAAAGCGGCCATGTGTGTGTTTTTTACACTTTAGTTGAATCAGAAGCAGGGAAGATAATCACTTTGATAGGAAAGTGTGCGTGCTGAAACGCAAGTCATTATTTTTCTACGGTTGCTTCCTGTGTTTCAAAGGGCCAAAATGGCGCAGTGGCTGTTTTTACTTTGCATTGGTGCTGCTTTTATTTGCTTTATGCTCATTTTGCATGATTCTTTGCTGTATTGCGGTCTACACACATATACAATGCATGCATATACTGTACATGCTCTATTTGCGTCGGCGTGTTTGGTTCTTTGCCACTATCAGCCTTGTTTCAGAGTGGAATCACTAGGTTTGAACACTTGCTGAGTATTTACAGATACAAGAACTATATATGTTCACATGCTCTTTGAAATATTTCGACATTCTCTTCACTCTCTCATTAATGTGATTCAGTCATCAATAAGTCATCAGCATTATTCTATACATCTCGCCTCCTTGAGGAATTATATTGCAATTTCAAGTCTTACCATGCATGTTATGGAGCTGTCACAGTGGCATAATGAATTACTAACATCAAGATCAAATCAAGAAAGCTAAATAAGTACATACATATGACGTGTTTGTAGGAAACTACACAGCAATCCAAATGATCCTTTCGTGTGTTGAAATGCCATCATAATCTCAATTATTATAAATCTAAAAGCCCTTGCAAAATGTCCGATTCAGTTGTTCAGCAGACCCAGTAACACAGTTAGAACTTGAACACAGCACCTTCAAGTCTGGGAGTCATCCACCCCCTGGCCACTACACTGCACAGGGGTCTCTCGCTCCAACAAACCCAACTTCAGCCCAGTGATCCATACACGGTGATGGTTGCTGGCTGTCGTAGGATGATGCCTCTTCGTCCGGGAACATGTCGAAACGGTGTCGGCCTGCAGTCTAAAGTCTGTTGAGACGCCCTGCACATGCACGTCACACGTCGCCCTGTACTGCAGTGTTTCCTTGCTTTGGCGTGCTATTTCTTTTTAATTTGTTCCTCAACAAATTCCCCAGTACAGTGCTTGGCCCCCCCATCCTCTCCCCAATCTCATTTGTTTATTGGTTTATTTTAACCACCAGCGAGCGGGAAACAGATGGGAGAAGCGGCGACAGGCACCACACTGCTTGGGCAGCTGCACCGGTGTGTAAAGACAAGAGGTAATGAATAATCAAGCGCACCCGGCCTCCGACCGCTCTTTCTCTCTCTCTCTTATTAATGGCAAGGTGTTCTCGTTGCGTTTGCCTTTTTTTCCCCTTTCTTTGTCGCTCGTTCGGTCGGATCTGTTGTCGCCGATTAACCGCGTCTACCGACTGTGGAGACCTGCGGGGCCCCCCCCCCCCTCATTTCATCGAACAGCGGAAATGTTTGGGTGACCGGTGTCGCTTTGTTCGAAAATAAATTAAAGCTTTAGTTCCATGTAGTTATGTTTTGGACCCCTCTGCCAGCCTTTGTTCATTTATTTTTTATTTTTTTAAATGATTTAACATTTCCGCTATTATTGTTGTTTCACCCTTCAAAGAAAATGGGCCGCTTATCGCCGGTTTGAAATGCAGAGGGGGGAATGAGGAAAGCCTACACATTTCTTTGGGTTTGACTCTGATGGTGTTACCGTTTAACCACGCTCCTGTGTGACTGCCACAGAAGCCAGGCAGTTTGCCGCGCGTCCGCCATCAACAAAGGGCAGACGAGACACGAACATGCCAGTGACTTCTCGGTTTGATTTCTCCGCTGACAGGAGCAGAGAGACCCTGCGCGTTGTTTTTTAGATGTGTGATGGCTTTTGTTTAACCTTCTCATTCAATGTGCTCACACTTAATTCCTACACAGAACACATGCAGTCTGGCTATGTGCAACTAATCGTTGATTTCTTAAAACACAAATTTTACAAGTGAAGCCTTCTCCACAAAGCAGTGAGTTAAGGGAAGGCCGCACTGAGGAGGCCCTCTATAAATAAATAAATCAAGGGCCACTCCCATAATTGACCAAACATGATTCTAGGAAAGCCGATAATTACCTGGATTTCTCAATAACCTGATTGCTCTTTCAGAATTGTCATGTTTGTTTCATTCATTTATAATGCAAAGAGAAAGAAAAGAAAAGCCCATCACGCTGATTACATTCAGAAAACAGATTATCACTGCAAATTGTGTTTTAAAGTTGGCTTGTTCAACAACAGTGTTTGGTAAACAAATACTGCCCAAAGCTAGGTGCATAATGCCACCCCAAACCCCGGGCATCACACGGCCATGGCTGGTGTTTCTATATCTGAAATTCATACGTGGAAACCTGAACCGGCGTGTGTTGGAGGTCCCACCTCTGCGCAGCACCGTTTATTTCCTCCGGCTCCCGGCCATGTCACTTTCTGACTGCGCTGTCAGTCAGGCAGGGCTGGTGAAGGAAGCACACCATGGTGCAGCCAGAAAAAAAGGGGCAAAGACTCTGAGCGTATGGAGATGTGGGTCGAGGCAGATGGGATGGAGATGGTGTCCTTGTCACAGGAGGTGGGTGTGGGCGGGTGGGGAGAGTGTGGGGGTGGGGGAGTGGAGGGGGGAGGTGGGGGGAGGGGGGGGGGGGGGGGGGGGGGTGGATGAGCACACCTGTACTCGGGAACATTTCCCCTGGGCTAGCTGGGCTGTGATCAAAGTGCACGGGAGCCTTGCATTCCTGATGAATGCCATCGCGTCTCCCCCACACTGTGCCCGCCGTGGCGCAGTGGCCGGGGCACACGCGTGAAGCGTCCCTGACAAGTGAGCTCTGCAGCGAAACACAGCCCCGGGGAAGACGGGAGTCGTCCGCCACACACTGGTGCCGTGTGTTTTCCACGGCGTGGAGTGTGTTTGCGTCGTGGAATCTGGGGGATAGGTGCTTGTGGTTTGACGGATGAACGGAGGGATGAAGAATACGAGGGTGGGTGGGTAGTTGATGGGATGGATGAGTGAATGGATGTTGAGTGGATTGACAGATGAATAATTAGTGGAATACATTGTGTGTGTGTGTGTGTGGGGGGGGGGGGGGGCAGTAGCTCAGTGAGTAGAGTGGGTGGACAGAGTCGGTCGTCCACTAACCGTAGGGTCGGCGGTTCAGTCCCCTTGATCCCCCTCCTTTAACTGTCCACATGTCGAACCCCGCAAATGTACTGATTGCTTTGGACAAAAGTGTCTGCCCCTTTACTCTTTACTTTGTGGATGGCTGGATTGATTTATGGATGAAATGAGGTTGGATGGATATGTTAGTGTTAGTAAGATTGGTACTTTGGTCCATCAGTTGATTGATCAATTATTTGACCAGTCCTTGAACATTATCGCCGGTCTCATATTTGTGTGTTTAGTCAAATAAAATGACTCAGGATATTTCAAGAAAAAACATAGATGCAATTGAAGATCTGACCTATATATTTATTCATCCAATCTGGTATGAATAATGTACCTATCTAAATTGACACTATCTTGTGAAAACAGACATTGTTGAATCTCAACCAATGCAAAAAGGGCAAATTGCATCATCAACCAACAAAGGGGGAAAACACAATTAAAGGTTGATTATACATTATGAATGACCAAAATCAGTCAGTGTTGCTTTACGCAACACTGTGCTTTAAAGGTGACTAACGTCATGTTTTCCAGCAAAGCAGTCTGAGTGCATTGTCTTCCATTAGTTCCTGTTAAGCACCGCCTGTGTGTGTGTGTGTGTGTGTGTGTGTGTGTGTGTGGCCTCATTATGGACAGATAACATAATAATGCCAATCAATGGGAATCAACCAAATGGCCAACTGCTCAATGTAATTGATGGCAATGGTGGTGGGCTAAAACATCTGATACTGTGACTGGATTCTGATCTCAGTCATCGAGCTAGGCCTCTGCCGGCTGATCAGATCAATAGGTTTTTGTCAATACGTTAATTTTATTTTCTGTCTGAAGTCTTTTCGAATCGGAGCTCACGATTCCTTCCCTGCCAAATTAAATTAGACGAACACCTAGCACTATGTGTTCTATGTGTGTTTGAGGGAACACTTGTGTTTGTACTTTTGTATACAAACACATTTTCTCTACGCAGGTGGGCACAATGTTTTCGAGTGTCGCGTCATGAATTCTTCAATACAATCTATGATGTAAAAAATGTGAAAGGGCATGTCGTGGACCACCCTCAGAGTTTTGAGATTTTTACACAGAACACAAGGAAACGGAGAAGATCATCATGTTTACTGTCTGAACGGCATCTCAAGATTTTTACTTGCTGTCAGTACACACAAAGGAGCGCAAGGGCTGGTGAAGAAGGGCGGGTCCACGGCATGCGGCCTTGCACCGCCACTTGAATGTGGAATCACGCTTAGGGTTGTCAGCCGGCCCACTCGCTGGTTCCCAATTAGGTTGCCACGGCGTCCCAGCATGCAACACTCCCCCGGTACACCTCTCACACTTAACAGTTGCACCCGGGAGATCCGCAGCCATTCAACATCGACCACTGCGCCGTTTCCAGCGGGTGATTGCAGGTTAATTACCTCACTAAAAGGACGTCTGTGTCACCCTCCTGATTGTCGATTGAGACTGTTGTTTGTCCCCTCGGTGAGGTTTTTATAAAGGCAGACTCCTGGTTGCAGTCGGCATGCTCACACCACAGGGAGGGTGACTCTCATTTAGGGGGCAATCAGCACATGTTTCTCGATACATGTGACCTTGACGCAAGGTTTTTGTTTAAGTCAAGGTCACAATCCCATGCGTGTATGTTGTGGCTCCAGGCAGACCAGTAATTCATTGGCAATACTCTACACATTATTTAGCAGGAGTCAATTTAATCTCTACTGTGCGATAGGGTAGAGGATACTCTCTGTATGCAATGTTTTGTATAATATATTCTCTCTTTTGGGAAGACGATTAAATTCAGCATTCAATTAAATTAAATTTAATTGTATTCAAATAGCGCCAATTCATAACAGAAGTTATCTCATTGCAATCACTATAGAGACAAAGACTGCATGTATGTCGGCATTGAAGGAGGCGAACCAATGCAACACAAAGCTGGCTTCTCTCGTTCGATGGCCCAACAACAATGGTTTTTCTGAAGTTCACCAAATGCTCGGCAGGTTTAACCCATTAGTGGAATCAAACACTCTTTGGGATAATCCTTAAAAAAGCTCAGATTCTTAGTCACCATTTCAATCTCGTCCCGTCTTTTTGCAAAACTGAAAACATATTCTTACTCCCTGAAACACGTTTCCCACTGTGATGTACTTTTGTTTAAAAAAAAATGGTCAACAAATGTGGCAAAAGTACATAGCTAGAGCTACAACATTTTTCGGACACAACTTAAAAAATGAACACACTTGTTTATAATGAAGGCGATGATCAGACCAATTGTACAGAATTTAAGCCTGTACTATGCAAGGTTCATGGGTTGTTGATACCAGCAATGGATGGAAACAAGACAGTACGAGTATGTGCAAGGCAGTGGATGAGGAGGAAGGGTCTGAGGACAATGTAGAGCAAGACCAAGAAAAGTATTTCCATATGAATTGTGGGGCAACTGTGATGTCCAACATGAAGACCATGTTCAAAGAGTACAACCCACTTTGAGCAGAGAGAACTGGTTATTATTATTATTGGTTATATTCATATTTGGATAAATAACTGTATAAACGTTTACTGGGTACATTTGTTTCAGCATTCAGTTGTACATATATAAATAATTGTAACTGCTATAAAATATGTGTAGGATTTTATAATAAGGGTACAATTATCAATTATCAAGTAAACTTAGTTGATGGAGTAATGAACATTTTTTTTATGTAGCATTAGCATCAGAAATAGGGTTAACCTTAATACTAAATAATGTATACATTAATACCTTAGTTACCCTGAACACCATTACGTTAGTTAACGTTTTTTTTGCTGAATTTACTAACGTTAAGTAAGGGTTCATGGATGCACCGCTATGGTGGTATTTGGATGTAATGTATGTTACTATTTTTATGTATACATTTTCCCTTTTAGAAAAGAAGGCTCTCATTGTCAATGCGGTCCTTCAACACTCTGCCATCCGACCGCACAATCCTGTGTCCTTGCTACAGGGTAGATATGCAGGTACACAGAGCACCCTCTCAGCACAACGGAAGGCTCAGATCTTTGATATCAGTATGGTCAACTAGGGGCACACTCTTGAACTTTCAGCACTGATGCTTAAAGCACCATTATACGCTGCTACTGCAGCTACGACACTGTATTGTAGCATATGTAAATCAGGACTGCATCCAAGTACGCCATTGCAGCGGTCTGTCGTCCGGTATTACTTAAGCTCCTTTGCCAGTGCAGACTTCCCAGAATATCGATCCCTGTTCCCATTCACCCATGACCCCATGCAGGAAATAACCTGGAACTTTGCAGGGTAAAACTGCACGTGTGTAAAAGGGGCTTTACTAAACTGCCTATATATAGACAGAGTGTTTGAATTTGATCCCATGGAAAGGCCCCACAGATACATTTTAGAAGATAAAGCAGGGTTCACTCTGGCAAAGAGTTGAGGCAGGAACATAACGTGCCATTGTGGGAGTCCCATTGTCCCCCTTTGTGCAGCCACAAGTAATCAAGGGGAGGGGATCTACACCATCATACAACCCAGGGGCCACGTAGCACTGTCCATCTTCATACAGGGAGGCTTCTGTTGTTTTTGTTTGAGCGTGTGCAGCAGGATCACCGGCAGACAGCGCAGCGTGGCTTTGGCGGTTTGGTTTGGCCTTCCGCAGGCGTCCGGATACGCCTCTGGTTCAACCAACGGTGTTTTTTGCCTTCCACCATGCAGCCCTTCCCTCGACCCAATAGGAGAGGCTTTCTCTACACCGTGGTGGAAGGTCTTTGACCCAGTCCCAAAAAAACAAGGGATATCTCCTGCAGGCGAGGAAATTGGCCTGTGGTGACAAAGATGTGGAGGGTTGTCAAGGCTAGATCCAGCACATCAGAGGGTTTTTTCCGCTGTCGCCCTGCAGGGGACAACATTGTATGTGATGTCAATGGGAGTCCTCTGGCCAGACCCATCACACAGACATGATGCTGAGGCCGAATGAATCTCATTGACTTTTATTTTGCAGTGGCACAACATTTTTCAGTTCGTGTAATGTTTTTTTTTTTTTTTTTTCGTTTAGAGTATTTGTATTTGTTGTATTTCTTCTTTGGGCTTACTGTATTTTTATCCATGTGCTGAATTTAAAGACATTTGATACAGTGTTACCTGCCGTACTAATAGCGTACAATAGTCCTGCGCTATGTTATGATTACTATACTTTTAACATAAAAGTTTACAACAAAATTATCAGTTTGCCTTTGAGCAGATTAAATTATTTAGAGGTGTTGTGCAGGATTTTGTTGAAGATTTTTGCTTTTATAAAGTTTCGATAAAATAGTTGAAGGTTTCAAGAAATGCGTCTTAGCAATTGTGATTAATCATAATAATTAATCATAATACAAAAAACAAGGACAGGATTAATAATAACATACTTTCCCCACATTTAAATCAATTTGATAACAGGGTGCAGGGAAATGCTCAATTAAACACTTAGACATAAAACACGGCCACAATTACAGCAGCTGCACAGCTGCACAAAGAGAGAGAGAGAGAGAGAGAGAGAGAGAGAGAGAGAGAGAGAGAGAGAGAGAGGGAGAGATAGAGAGAGAGAGAGAGAGAGAGAGAGAGAGAGAGAGAGAGAGAGAGAGAGAGAGATAGTGAAAAAAAGAGATATCAGGAGGGACAGAGAGAGAGACCAGGAGATCCAGGCCCCCTCACAGACGAAGAGGATCCCGAGCAGAGGGCTTGATCTCCAGGCGTCCACATCTTGTCTAAGGGGGCCCGTTCTGGAAGCGGCAGCTGTTGGAACACACAGGGGGCCTGGGAGTGGGGCTCTGCAACGCAGGGGGATTGGATCACGGATCGACGCCGGCCGGGGGTCGGGGAGGTGGGCATCGATTGCAAGATGGAGAGCCTTTCCAGGTGTCGAGGTCTCCCGCTGGGCGAGGGTGCCTGTGCAGTGCGGCCGGGGGAGGGCAGAGGGTCGTTTGGCCGGACGGCGGCGTGTGTGTGAGACGTGGCGTGTGATGATGTGCGTGCGAGTCATGTGCGCATTGTGAAGTTGGTGAGCGCTATGGGCATGGAGCATGGAGCAGGCCCGACGTTCTTCCTCTAACGTTTTGGTTGGAAGGGATGGGTACGAGAGAAGGTGGGGGAGGGGAGGTTGGTTAATTATAGCGGTGACCTTACTCCCGTTGGAAAAACAAAGTAAGCAATGCTTGTTCCACATTAGGAGGATTATCAGCGAGGCCATTTTGCGTTAGCAACACCCGTGGCTGTGTTTGTGGAGGTCACTGATCCGTTCAACGGCTTTGACCTCATTGGGAACTTTATCAACACTTTTACTGAGGCTAAGTTGAATATTTGGTCTTGGTATTAATGAGCAGAAGGGCTCCAGATATCATAGTTCAAGGAGGCCGGTGAGGCAGCTGGCAGCAAAAACATCAGTTCCTTTTGACAGGGAGCTGAACACCTTAAGCCCGACAAAATCCGCAATACCGCAATCAAATATAACACAGGGTGGAAAACAAATTACTTTAAAATTGATTCAAGTTGGATAAAAAAAAAACATGTCCAACAATCGTGAACTCGTGCTCGGCAATTTTTACTAAATTGGCCACTCATTATAACTGTTTGGCCAAGTGGAAAACACTCTCGGAAGTGATCTGGCTTCTCCTTATGAGAGTTCTGGGTGTCAGAAAAAAAGTAAAGCAACGAAATGTAGAACAGTCTTCTGTATTTTTGATGCTGTTGGACAAAAGCAGGCCAAGATTTTTTTCCAAAGCGACCAGCATGTGACAAATGAAGTTAACCTCATGCAACTGTGGATGTGGCACCTTTGTTCATGATTATCAACCCTCTTCTAAATTGTTTTTTAGTCACACTCATCCTTATAGCCACTTACCTTAGTGGCGTTTTGCACGTACACTTAGGATCCATGTCATTGAGGAGCAGGTAGGTTTGTTAGGGCATCTTACCCCAAGGACATAGGGATATCGAACCCAGTGCCTTTTGGCTCGAAGTGAAACACCCTAGCCACAACATCATCCTGTCCTTGTATACATATTTTCCCATGTCGTAAGAATTCTTTGTAATGCCCTTGAGAACTGGGAACAGTGCTGGGGCGTATGTCACATAACACGACACAACAGCCTGATACACCTGTGGTTTGATATTCCCTACGGTGGAGCTTTTTGTAAGTCACATTGTGTGTGTGGACATGCGTCTACCTGTGTGTGGGTGTGTGTGTGTGCGTGATTTGTACGTGTTTGAGGTCTGCCTGTGTGTGTTTGCATGTGTGCATCTGATGGGTATGCCTGTGTATTTGAAGTATTTGAGGTGTGTATATGGTGTGTGTGTGCGTGTGAGCTGTGACCCCCGCGTTCAGGTATTCTGTGAACCAGCGGGGAGCATGCTGGGCTGGGTAGGGAGGGGTGGGGGCTGTATAAACATCAGGGTATTACCCACACCTTACATATTTATGGAGGAGCACCGACAACCCTACGCTGAAAATGCTCTGGTGGAAAAAAAAAAAAAGAAAAGTGACTGAGATAAAACAGCTGGTCGCCACCCGCTGGTCTGTTCGACAAACAAAAAACGTCAGAGCCGACACAATTAGTTGTAAAAATTCATATTGTCTACCACGCGGTATTAAAATGGCTTTTACTTTTTTGTTCCTCAGATGTTGTGGTCTTTTTTGGTTATTCTCTAAGTTTTTTTTTCTGGTTTTGCGGGGCCTATAATGTGCGCGTGGGCCTGAGTGCCTTGACTGAGTGGGAGCTGAGCCTCTGCGTGGGCGGGGGGAGGGGAAGTGGGCGAGGTGGGGGAGGGGGTGGGTGAGATCCCGGCCGCCGGCGAGTGGATTACGATCCGCTGCCCGCCTTCATACTCCCCGGTGGGGGCCGAAGGCGGGAGGAACACGGTACACACCCACTCGGCATCCCGCGGGGCTCGGACGAAAACAATGGACTAAACGGCACAGCGGGGGAGCCAGAGATCACAGCAGTATGTGTGCATGGGTGTGTGTGTGTGTCCTCCCCCACCCCCTCCCTTCCCCAGACTCACCCGAGGGGACTTTTAGGTAAAAGCACTGTTTTTGCTAATGACTTAGCACGTATGATTTAACGTGTCCTGACGGTGTGTTAGTGATATCGACAAGCAGGCCGGCGTCTCGCATTTGAAAGCTCTATCCTGGGGTTTGGGCAAGGGGGGGGGGGGGGGGGTCTTTTTCTGTCTGCGCTTATCAAGGAAGCTTATAGCTGAAGCACACTGACGGTACAAATGTTAACACAGATAGGAGCACATAATTTTTAACCTCTTGCACGTCCCCCCCCCCCCCATTTTTGAAAAAAATCAAATAAGAAAATAAAAATGACATACCTAAACTGAAATGGTTACTGTTCTACCTAAACTGAAATGGTTACTGTTCTTGAACCCCTAGGACTACAGACAAAACAACATCCAAAGGATCTCTCCTTGTCATTCTACTGTCTGTACCTAAAAATAAATGACAATGTTCCACGTCAAATCAATAGCAGTGCAACACGAGGGTGGATTTGCACTGTGAATGCTACCATTTGTTAGCACACATGTGAAAGGGAATGTGAAGGGATTGTAGAAGGCAACATGGGTACAAAAAAAGTAAGAGAGAGAAAGAGCCATTCCGGTTATCATTTAAAAAATATTAAATGATCACCAGATCTTGATTCAATCAGACGTCATTGTCTGCGTCGAGACAAAGACGGGCCAAAGAACATTCACATGGTCACCCTGATTACAACATACAAAGACATATTAAGGCACAGGGACTGTTCTCTATCTCTCCCTCTCTCTCTCTCTCTCTCTCTCTCTCTCTCTCTCTCTCTCTCTCTCTCTCTCTCTCTCTCTTTGTCTCACACCCACCCCAACCTCTCACTCACCCACCGGCACCGACCTCTTCCAGCGTCTAAAATTAAGTTCACCTTGGATGCTTCGGGCTAATGAGTTTTCATTGACTCTCTGTGTCACGTCCTGACAGATAGATATGCTCCAGTTACTGTACACAACTCTGTTGCCGTAATATGCGCCCAGTCAATGTGACAGCTTTTATTTTTTGGGGTGTTGTATCTCCTACCTTGGACTGGAAAAAAAAACAAAAACGAAAAAAATGGTTGTTCCAATATTAATAGCCGATATTTGTGCACAGGCCTATTGTTAATCCTGCAATAAAACCCTCGAACACTGTGTCCCAATTTATGAAGAAAAGAAAATATTGTACGCGTCTGCAGTCCTCGTGCTGAGCGTATATCTGTCACGAGATGTCTCAGTAATATCGTGCATTACCAAAATGAATGAGTTCGCTAATTAATAAAGTAACTTTATTGCTAATTTGGACTTTGCGACCCTGTCATTCAGCTCTGTGAATCATAAGCATAAGCAGTTATCATTAATGAAGCGATCAATTAAATCTCAATAATTCAAGTCATTCACAAACCCAACATGTTCCGCTCACAAGTGTGACGGGATTCTCAATTATAAATGTGGAACGGCTTCAATAGGGAAAGAGGCTTGAGCCGCCAAAGAAATGGACTGTTCAGTATGCACTCTAATTTACTCTCCATTCTCGCCAATCTCATACATCAGTCTCATCTCAGAACTGGAATGGCTCCTAATTCCGAAGACGCGCTGCATTGCTCTAGAAAATAAATCAGTTGCTTCGGTAGCTGGGCCGCAAAGGTCACACAGAGAATTGACCCCGAGATAAAAATCTTATTGTGGCGCCTGTTTTGCGGCCCAAATACCCCAGCTTGAGGGGACTGTGTGGTTCCAACGTTTCGTTCGCATAGCCATGCCGGAAAATGTAAATGGAAAATATGGCATTGTGAGGGATCCAGGAAAACTGGCAGATAAGCGGAAATGAAAAATGGCGGAAAGAAGTGGAAGTGCCTCTCTTCCCCTTCTTTTTTCCCGCTTCAGAAAGATACGGCAACGTCACAATAAAGTCCATTTGAGTTTGCGTTCATTCCCTCTGCGTTTTTTGAGATGTGCCTTCTCGTCACAGAGCCTTTTTCCCCCCCTGCTTCGTAAAAATACAGCCAAAATGGCTCTGTGAATGCTCACACATTCACACAAGTGTATTTGCGGTCGCTTTCATTCCGTCTTCCATCGCTCTTTTCAAATGCGCTGCACTAGCTTCTTCCTCACCCCTTTCCCCACCACCTCACCCCCAACTCACACACACACACACACACACACACACACACACACACACCTCTGCCTCCCCACCTCTGTTCGCAGGCGCTACCGATTTGCTTCGATTCCTTGCGGCCCCTCGATCAATAATAATTAGAAAAACGTTTAATGGCTTTGTGAACTCGTAACCCCCGCGTGTTCTGTAATTTGCAACAGGGAGGAGGCGCGCTGGTTAAATAGGGCACCCTGCTGTCGGCTGTCAGTCTATTGGCGTTCAGAACTGATCCTCGGGACACTTCTGAGGGCGCGATGGGTGCGCGAGAGTCCCCTGTTAACATTGAGCGGTGAAGTGGTTTAGGCAAAGGATTTCTGCAATGCTGATGCAACACATTGAATTCCGATGGTAAAACATCCCCTTTTATATTGAGATTCCCGTTGTAACACCAGGGGTAATGTCGACTAGCCATTACAAGCCACTATCAAATCGTTACCTTCCTAAAATAATGGCAATTGTTTGGCAAAAATAATTTGTTTGCCTGAATAATCTCCTCCTGATGCTGGCCAACTCTAGTAAAATCGCCTACATCCTCAGTTGAACAGAGCATGTGATTCTACCCCTGCAGTATAATAGACGAATAGATGGATCAATCAATATTTAGTTCAGTTTTTTGTGTTTTCTGAAAAACCTGAAAAATGACTTGGGCCATTATTTTAGGAAGGTGACGAAATGTAGGTATGTAGTTATGTCATGCATGAGCATGTTCACCAGGATGCAGGGTAGATAGATGATCCTACCAGCTGGTACGGGCCACTGGGTAGACTGGTAATCACTATAGGGTCGATTTTTTAAATAATGGCCAATAAACATTACCCATAAGCCCTCCAACTTGTTTGTTGCATGTAACTTTAATTATATTGACTTTCTATCAATCATGCATCAGAGTTTACTTGCTTCCAATTCTAAACAGGTCAGAAAGAAAACAAGGGAAATAAAGAGCCAGCAGAAAATATAAATTCAACCATTTACCAAAAATAAATAAAATTTAAACAAAATAAAAACATTACAAATTCCTTTGTGAGTATGTTTGTAAATGTAAGGATTAAATAAAAATGTGCTGATGAAAAACATAAGCCATCTGCCCTAAGAAATAATAATTCCAGTAGAAAGAACACACAACACAATTAATATATAGTTATTTTCACAGAGATTCTTCCATTTAACGTTAGCTATCATTAGATGATGTGGATGGTTGAACACTCACAGTCTTAATATTTACTGATTAGCCATTTAGTGTAACCAGTATAGTCATTTAACAAGTGCTTTTGTCCAAATCAATGTAAAGCACTTTTTTTAAGGGGCAGGTATGAGCTAGGCGAATAGGTGGTGGACAATGGGGTTGGATCCCAGTACTTTGGGGAGGCAAAAATTCACCCAAACAACCAAGCTACCCTGGCCATTATACTAGTCTAAACTGCTAGACCACAGACAAGATCACGTGACATATGATACATGACGTTAACTCAAATGAAATGTCGGGAAGCCTGCCTTTGCCTTTCAGCTGGAACATGTCTCTGTGTTGAATTATTTATACATTGCCTTGGTCTGTATTTCCTATAGAACACATTTACATGAAGCCACTCTGCAAAATATCCAAAGCGACTACAAGGTGAGGACAATCAAAAGCATGCAATCAATGTTGGGGCGACAAAAAAAAAAAAAAAAACAGCACTACCAAGTTTTGAAACAAACCGGATCGAGAAAACAAGTTTAGTCACAATACGCTTTTCCTCGTCAGTGATTTTCCGTAGTGGTCTGTATCTATAAAACACAAAAAACAGATGTTGCCTGCCTCCTTGTGTCTAATAAAGCCAGTGTTATATAATGACGCCTGCCATAATATCCTCATATGGTAAATAGCCCCCTGCCCCGATCCCCCGCCCCAAAAAGATTAGCATATGAATCACTCCAAAAAAATTACAAACTGGCCGCAGATAATGAGAATTTAAAACACTGTTTTTTTTTTTTCGCCGCGAAAAGCCGAGTGAGTGCATTGGGTTACAGATGTCGTTACGGTGGCTTTACAGTGCCAAATAATGACACAATTTCTTTGTTCATTTCCCTCCTAACTACGGCTAGCATTAGTGCCCTGATTGCCACATAATGAAATGGCAGTTGCAGACGTTTTTTTTTTTCACTCTTTTTTTTCTTTTTGTCTTTTTACATTTGAATCAGCTGGCCCCCTGCTTCTCGCTTCGCGAGCATGCCGTGCAGTGAACCCAATCAACTCCCTGCGTCCGACTCGGTATACCACTGTTGAGTCATTTTAGCGACCGTGAATTGAGATATGGGTCATGAAGGGGCAACGGGGGGGGGGGGGGGGTCGACTGTGAGTCAATCACTTGCAAAAATCCTATACTATTGACGATGTGATGAGAGCTGATATCTGGGAATGGCTTTGCGGCAGCAGCGCTGTAAAGTGTGCATGTGTGTATGTTTGCGTGTTTGTGTGTGTGTATGAGTGTGTGCTTGCGTGTGTTTGTTTGTATGTGAGTGTGTCTGCGTGTGTGTGTGTGTGTGTGTTTGTGTATGTGTGTGTTTGCGTGCGTGCGACGTCTGCGTACATAATTGATTATTGATCATCAACTCCCCTGCTCCTTTGGCCGATGGCCGAACCAGTTGTTTGTCAATTGTTGCCTTTCACACCGTTGAAGTCACTGCCACCCTTGCTAGTGCTCCCCCTTGGGGGATAAATGGGGACGCCGTGTGCGGTGAGGGGGAAGGGGGGGACAATAAACACAGCTTGAGTGGATACGTTCTCAATAATTACTCACCGGGGGGGTTGGATGTGGCTGGGGCCTCGTGTCTCATGGGCATGGTTTGCGACTTCCAGAGAAGAATTGATTGTAGGAAGACAATAACCATATGTGTGTGTGTGTGTGTGTTCGGGACAGCTTTTACTATGTGAAAACTATATATAGGAAGACAATGACCATGTATGTCTACGTATGTAATAATTGTGGTTGTATAGTAGTATGTGTTGCTATGTAGTAATTGTATTTATAGGAAGACAATAAGCACTAATATGTATGTGTTTGAGAGAGCTACACTATATTTGATATGTGATATGTAGCAGTTTTCAAGGTTTAGCCTGCGATGAAACCCAGTAGACAGAAATGCAGAAATCTTTAAAAACTTCCAATTTTATAATTCTGCACTTGTAAACACTTGTTTTCATTGTAATGTTGTTCTTTGAGTGGATGGAAAGCTTGATGTTTGATAAAGTAGACGGACACAAAGCACTTAAAGTTATTATCAAGCAAGTCAGTGAGACAGTGTGTGGGTACAGAGTTGCCTGGTACTCCTGATGACCACTAGATTTCCTCTACGTAGGACTTTTTGCTGTTATTATTACACTAAAAACCAACACCAGTCTTCTTGTCCTGCACATGTGAAGGCAAGGGCTGGAAAATGTGGGTGAACCATAATTGACATAATGTCACATGCCTTGACCTTTCACCTCACCTTGACCATCTCTTTTGAAAAAAGAAATATTTGTGTGTGAATTGCCGCCATGCAACATGGCACCTGAGCAATCACAGCATGCTAAAAACCAGTCGTGAAACAGGCCCCCAAGCGGAAGCGCATTCGATAAAACAAATCACGTAAAAAATAGGATTACGAAATTCCAGGAGTAACAAAAATAAAAGACAAAAGGAAAAAAAACTGCAGAAACACGTTGATTCTTCACCAATTCCCGGGAGACATTGAACTACAATGAGCGAGACAAACACAAAGCCACATTTTTGAAAATAATGAATCGTGACTCGAGTGCCAGAAATCGGCAAACGGCTGGTACCAAAATGACTTTTTCGGTAGACGTGTGCGGGAGACAAGTTTAAGTCGCTTGCCGATAAACAAAAAAGTTATGCGTTTAGTGGCAATTCTGCTAGGGTGGAATATCTCTAATGAAATGCAAATCAAGGGGTTCGGCAAAAATGTGATTAAACTCAGAGGGGTTTCCACGGAATCAGCTGGAAACCTGTGGGATGGCCTCCTCTGATATACACGGCTATCGCTCTGCTGTGATTTTTCCATTTAATTGGTGAGGGATGGAGGACGGTGTGGCGAAGGGGTATATCGAAAGAGTTTCTTCATAACATTGGACCTGACTTTCCAATGTTAGTGGCTTTCTATTTGCAGTTCTCTATCTCTCTCCCTCTCTTGTTCCTCCCCCCTGCTGAAAGGTAAATAGTGGTAGCAGTGGTGTTGTGTTCAAGGAGACGCTGTTGTCTGACTTTATTCTATTCGCCGTGACCTTGAAATGAGATCACGCCATTTTAGGGTTATTTTCTATGCTTGACGTGATATTCACGTAATATTTCAGTAACAAAATATATGTTAACACTTTATATAAAGATACATTAACCGTACAATAACGTTAGTTAATGTAGTATTAAGCATTAATCAACTGTTTATTAACGGTTAAGTAATGGTCGAGTAATCATTTACATTTTCTTCATGTTGACCGAGGTAATGGTGTTAATTTTTAACTAAGGTATTAATGTAGGCATTATTTGTAAGGGTTTGGGCTGAGTAATTAGTAAATGCATGGTTAATTAATGTACCCTTATTGTAGAATGTTAAAAATCTAATTATGTTGAGATTGGAAGTGATCCATCAGATATTTCACACATTGTAAGTGGCAATCAATGTCCTATTTTAATTGTTTCTAATGGCCCTCTACAGTATATTACATTTAGCTGAATAAACTACTAAGTATCTTGTGTATTTACTGAAAATATGTGGATGCTGTATTCTAAGAGGGATGTAAAATGTCAGTGTTGTTTGTTAAAGTGAAGAGAAGTTTGCATTTGTACACAACAGTAAGGATTTATGTGATTGGCTGAGATTATCTGTGATGATAATCAAGTGACAAACATGTTGCTTTTGTGATTTGGAAAGTGATGGCTGGCAAATATAGACTAATTGTGTGCTACCTTCAAAAGGTTAGTGTTTATGTGTGTGCAATTCACAAGGAATACACAATACAGGACACAAGGAATGATTGGAGGTTTGCTAACAATGTAAGTGTCTCTTTGCGTGTGGTTGTGTGTTTTTGTGTGTGAATGCATGGCGTTTATTTTAATTGGATCGTCGTGTTCACATGAACGACATGCAGACATGTGGATTTACATGGAAGACATACAGATATATAGATTAATTTCTTAATTACTATACAACTTAGTTGTTAGGGATTTGCCTCAGTGTGTTGAACAACAACAACATACATATCAAACAGTCAAGCTGTATAATTAGTAATTCATTAACAAAAAACAAACCCATAGAACATTAAATACATTCATGGATGTGACACATTGACAGGCCAGGGGTAAAGTCTACTGCCAAATGAGAATAAAATGCAAGGTGCTATAAAATACAAAAGTAGTTAGCACTTTCGTAAAGTGCTGATGCAAAATTGGGGAGCTATTTAGTAATTGGATGGTTCTGAGGTAAGTGCTGCGGAGGGAAGGGAATGTCTTAGTTTTGATGGCCCTGGGTCTTTTTTTTCCCATGAGGGAAGGGGTTTGCATGGTGCGTGGAGTCCTGTAGTGTTTCAGACCTTTGCACTGAACGCGGATGTCATATCCCTTCAGAGGTGGGAGCTGAGTTTACAGCGGATGATTTTTTTGAGGCAGAACAAACATTTCTGTCCAGCAGCTTCCTCCCTATGCCACGGATAAATGCGTGCGATGACGGGTTTTGATTTGCTTGTTGACGGTTGCTTCATGAAACGAATACAATGAACCCACAAGATGTCACAAAAGTCAGCTGTGGGGAGTTTTTTTTCTGTCTTCTTCATTCAAGCAAAGCAGGAATGCTCACATTCATAGTCAGTTCCCAGAAAAAAAAAAAAAATGTTCTTGCTTAGCCATTTTATATGAACGGCAATGCTACTAAGCAACGGGTGGTCGATGCTTGGTGCTGCCTATATGCAGCAATCAGGAACAAAAAAGATTCCTCTTGATAGTGAGTGAGACCCTATATAGTCGTTGGGCAAAATAGGGCCGACCTCAGGCCAAAACCTAGAACTCTTGTTACATACTTTGCAGAAGAACAATGTTTTGTTTTTTTTCCGTAACAATTCAACAATTATTATAACAAGTGTTTATAGTCGAAATTGATGCAAAATTGCAGTGTTGTTGAAATTATTTTCTAAATAATTGACTAAGTGGATAATAGTCGTTTTAGAACCTTGTTTTAGAAATGTTTTAGAACCTCCCCTTTCTTCTGTGTTTATGAATTAACATTTAAATAAAGGACCATCATGTGACATCTTAATAATAATCACAAGGTTTTCCCCACGGTTTGCATTCTCCATTTTACACAATAGTTTTATTGTGGCATGGATGACGTGCGACCATGGAAAATGTTGCCAGTCATGCCCTGTTAGAGAGGCTGTGGTTTTCAGGTTTGAGTCACTACTCACATTTCAGCCCTCTTCATTATGGGTTATTATGTAATTTTAATGAAAGGATAGATAGAAAAAAAAAAACGTTTGCTTTGATTTGCATTTCAGTTCTGCTAACAGACAAGTTACCTTTGTCTGTTCCACTTGAGATATTGTTTTAGTCCAAACTTTTTAATTCGTAAAGGGAAAACATCACTTTTTTTCTTCACCAGTTCACAGCATGGGACCCAGTTGTTAACTGGTTGGATGAACACATGTGACATAGTGAAATAACTTTAATGCAATGCATTGATGAGCATTATTATATACCATTAGCATTTCAGTTTATGGTTAACCCTGACTATATTAAATAATTTATACATCAATACCTTAGTTACCGTGAACACCATTAGTAAACCTGAACACCACTAAGCCATTACTAAACCAACTGTTAATGAACTGTTATGTTATGTTTATTACTCCAGTGACTAATGTTAATGAATGAATAATTAACGTACCCTTAACATAAAGTGTTACCAGTGTTCCTATACACTGTTTCATCATTGGAGGGATGGCCAGACAGCCAGACAGACAGAAAGACACATGAAAATGGCGCGCTTGTTGAAAAGAAGGCTTTTTGAAAGTCACACTTAGGGACCCCTCCAAAAAAACGGTCAATTGACATCAACAACTGCTGGCAAATTTATTTATTTTTTAACCTTGTGTACTTTTTGAGCACGACAGCAGCAAGGTTGTTTCTCAGCCGCAAACAAGGCTGTACTGTGGGCGTATCAGAGGCAGTTTCTATACCTAGGCACGTGTCAGGATACAGGTCAACCAGCAGCAACATGCATTGTCAAAAGCCCAGGCATAGGGAGAGACAAACCCAAGTGACTTCTAGGGGTGAATGTTATCATAAATGCTCAGCATTGAATAATGTTTTCCTTCGTCATATTGTACCCGCTTTGACAGCAAAGGCACGGCATCTTTTTCCTGCGTGACTTAGTCAAGGTGACTGAAGCCGACTAACCAATCTCAACTCTATCAAAAGCAGACGATCGCCTCCCCGCCATTCCTGCAAACCACTCTTGGTAAGTATTCATAGCACTTTTTTATCAGCTATTCATTTTACAGCAACCAACCCGTGTTTGTTCCTCTAAAAACAAATTTGTATAAAGTTGTTTTGAGGACTAATATTAATAAAACTATTTTCATTCATATTGAAATTTATTAATTTAATAATAAAATTTATTAAAAAAGGTGTTTTTTTAAACCAATTTCCGAAACGCAACAATGATTTTTTTTCTCCTTTATTTCACACATCCAAAATCTCGATAGGGTGCTGTTTGAACACTCACAGTGTCACCTCTCTATTTCAATTTGCCCGTCTGTCTCTGTGATGTTGACTCTCGCCTATCTCCATCATGTCAACACGCCACGGGGAAAATCGGACTTGTCAATCATGGAGGATCGGAAAACGAGAGCGAAAGCGAAAGGAATTGGGGGCTAGAGAGAGGCTTTTTAAAGCCGGAGGAATAGAAGGAGGCGTAAAGTGATGGCCCGAGGGATGAATTAGGCCAAAGTGATCCGTACGTTGCGGTCAATTAAGGTCACAGGAAATCGCTTCGGAAATCAATGGACGTTCAGCCCTTACGGAAAAATCTATGAATCTGCTGAAAAAGAAAGAGAGAGAGTCAGAGATAAATTGGATTATTTTATTCTTGTTCTGCATTTTCAGAAAAAAAAAAATACAAATGAAATTGGTTTCATTAAAAGGTGAATGCAAGAGTTTACTGTGTGTCATCAACATCAGACAGAACGGGTCAATGGGCAAATCCAAACAGGGACCTTGTTTTTCTTTTCCTCAGTATTTTTCCCCTGCGTCATCTTATATTAATTTTGGGATTAAAAGGTCAACCTTGTGTTTGTACTGTCTGCATCTCTGTTACCACCTGGTAGAGGTTTTGCAGAACCCTGAATGTAGTTAAAATGCACATTATTTATTCCTCCAAAGCACTGGTTCTGGAGTACTGAAACACAAGCAAGGGCAGGGTGTCGCTGTTTATTCAATGCAATAATTTCGTTTTCATTTAGTTGGCCTTTAAACATTGTTTACAATTAATCACATGGAAACAGTGTTGTGCCTTACATTCCTTATAATTTAATCAGAGTAATTATTGTAATATTGTTTTTCTTTTTTGTTTGGACCCTCTGTAACTTTTGTTAAATGATAATACATTGGTTGTTATTTGAGCACGCTTGGAGGAGACAGTTTTCGCAGTCAACAAACTAAAACACTAACACACTGTAGGCATGCAAATCAAGTTCTCATGTCCACTGCCATAGACATGTAAGTAACAAGTGCACCTGGACTCTGAAGAATTGACCAACCCCCCACGTTGATCAACCAAATATGATCGCAAATCTGCATTAGCCAAACTAAGTAAGATGGAACACTGAGCGACCATTGGACACACATCACAAAACAGGCTTAACTGTTGGGCTTGAGGGTCGGGAGAAGCAGGGGATTGGGCTGTCAGTCATCAAAGTAAAACTTGAAATGGAGTCGTCCTCATCTGATTCCTGAGTCTGGATCTTCACCACGTCATCAGAAAAAGGACACGTTCGCTATCATTTTTCAAGAGTCTGGAACAAAATGATATTGACCATGCACAGCTTGACCTTTGATACAGCAACAACAAAAAAAAAAAGATTATATTGATTCTCGCAGTGCTGAACACTATTTTCCAATATCCCATGGCCATCGGCGATTAAACTTCCACGATTGTCCAAAACTGATGGTCGATGCTAGCACATTACCTAGCATAAAAGGCTACATTACCCAGCTATAACAAGCAACATTAACTTCCAACATAACTTATTGCATTATTGTGGGGTTTCTTTTCATTCATCATGACTCAATCAAAGGAAATGGGGAAAAAAAAATCAATGTTATACTTGGGAGAGTTTTGAAATATGTTCTTAAGTGCTTCTGTTGGATTGATGATAGCCAAGTGCATTGTCATATTTGCATGTAAAAAAGTTATGAACTATAATGGACTACTTGTGGTATCTTCAATGATTATGTATATAAAATTCTGATTTTTTTTTTTTTTACATTTTATTGGTAGTGGCAACCAACTGTGCCTGGAAAATGAACAATAAGCACATAGTTAATTAAACAGTGTTGTCACTGCTTTTTTGAACGGTCAACATGAAATATATTTTATTGTACAGTGGAGTAAGCTTTAGGACAGGGCTCAAGGCCCGTCTTTGGCTGGAAAAAAACAGCAAATTGGAATACTTCAGGAATCAAACTGGATTACACAACAGCTCACGTTTAGCCCTTTACCGGACCCTTTCATCCAAAGCGACTTACAATTGAGACCGAGACCAATCAAAGCTTACGATCAATATTGCAGGAACTAGAAAACTTTGCTGACTGGACGAGTTCTGAAAGACAACTTGGCAGAGTGCAGAGTAGGCGGTAGCTACAAGAAGTTTAGTACTGTTGTGTGTATCAATCAAACACAAAAGCCAGGTTTCATTCATCTCCATGCTCTACTAAGTAGTAGGTGAGTCACAACAAGACAATAACAATCATCAATAGGCCTACAAGAGCTAAAAGTGTGGCAGGTCTTGAGATAATGATCAGCTCGCTTACTTAAGACTGATTAAACAAGACAAAAAAGAAGACATGATGGCGTCAAGATGGCGTCCTTCCTCTCTACTTTATTCCTACTATATTATCTTAAAATAATGATGTTTCAGCTGCTTTCTCATTGTCCTGATCTACATACTCCAGGTAACACTCATGGCGTCAGGTCACACAATTTAACTACAGGATAGGGAACGTGGAGTTGATGTCAGACCGCTTTGAGGGCTTTGGTGAATGTGCCATCTTTAGAGGTTGCCGCCTCACAAGATGGCGACCGGCATGATATGTCTACCCATTCCCTATAGGCCAACAGTAGTAATAGCTGGAAAACAATAAATCTCAGTATGTTCATATCAGGATGTTAATTATTCTATAGAGTTGTAAGAGCTACACCATAGCTTAGAAGTGAATACATCATATGTACAGCACAAGATTACCAAAATACTATGGGTATGTTAACGCATTAAAGGTCTATACTGCATTAAACGGAATTGAACAATCAAGAAGCTTTGTCCACACATCAAATGGGATTAAAATAAAACACTCATTTGTACAAATATATTAAGATTACTTATTTCAATTATCAATATCAGTATCATATCAATAGGCAACCAATCATGTAACAACATCTAAACTTTTTAAACATCATCGATTCAAACGATGAACAAAAATTATAAAGACTATCAAATTACTAACCTGATAAAACAGATTAAGTAAGACACAAGAGAGAGGTTAGGATGGTGATGAAGATGAGGTTATTCTTCAATATATTTGTACGTACATATAAAGAATATCATGAAGCACAACCTATCAAACTGTGACAACATTCGGATGTGTCGCCCTCACAACATCCTTGCAGCCATATACCTGTCACATTGCCTGCTCTCCACACCCTGGTCAAAGTCATTACATTACATTTCACTGTGACACAGTGCAAGGTTGAATAAGCACTAAGCTGACCCACTGAAGGCCTAAACCAGACAAGAAAGACACAAAGTGTGTTTTTTTTTTCTTTAGTTTCAAGTTTCAGAAAGCAATTTAAGTGGGTCTCTGTGTTCTCCTCTGAAGAGGAAGATAACTGTGTATCACCTCTTATTTTTTCCCCTTCTCCCGAGGCCGTCAACATGAATGCAGCTACGTTGTGCATTTTGGAGACTATCGCCTCAGACAGGCTTGTGAATTCATGTAGTTTTCAATTCGTCTTCTTTTCATGTAGTATTTCAGTGCATTTCATTGAAATTATTTGTTATTATGCTCAACTCATCCGGACATCATAGCTAATGCAGCTGGTGAAGTTTACAGTTCTGGCTGGGTGGCATTTTAGAAGATGCTTTTATCGTCAGACACTTCTTTTCAGCAGGACTCTCACCTGCAAAAAAGGTTTCAAGCTGGTAGACCAAAAGACTGTGGATATTGGGGTTCGAAGCCAGGACCTACTGGCAGGAATAAAACACCCTAACCATACCAATAACCGGAAACTAAGTGTTTTGTTTTATCTCAGTTTTTGCAGACGCTACAAAACATCCAACAAACATTTTATTCATTCACATGTTTCATATTCCCACAATAGTTGACTCAGCTCTCACTGACCATATGTGTTCATTGTGATGTGGTCTGAATTGGTTTCGGAACACTTGGTTCAGAGCAGGCCAGGGCTACATTTCAATGCAACACCATTTAGATCTCAATAGAAGTGTGAGTTGTTTTGTGTACAATGCCCTTGGACTCTGACCCCTGATACTTTAGCGCACAATAAAACAGTACATTCATCGTTTCCCTGGGAAACAAACACACAAACCAATTATACTCCAATGAAATAAGCCCTGACCAAGTCAAGAGACCACCCTTTCCTGACCTTAGTAAACCCGGCCGCTTGTATTGATTGTACCACGAGACTGTGAAACCCCCCCTGTGACCCACAGATTAGAAGCTCAGCAAAAAGAGAGAGACTAGGTTGGCTTTGTAACAATCCCAGTTCAAACCCGGACATGGAGGGGTGGTTTGGAAACAACAAGATGTGTTCAAGTGTTTGTCGAAACTTTCTCAACAATTATCTCCCTTTGCATTTTGTTTTTTTCCCCCTCTCTTCTGAAAGTGCCGTCGCAAGGAATCAAACCCACCGAATGTCATGGCGGAAGTCCTGTTTGTGTGTGGTTACGGCGACAACACACTGTGAGACGTATTCAAATAAAAAAATCTCGACAATTATCTAATTAAGCATCTATCAAAGGTTGTATATTGTAGTGAAAGAAGAGGAGACGCACACAGTGTGCGTGCGCGTCTGTGCAACCGGCTTCAGATGAGCTCATCAAGTCTCGACGAGGCCACCCGCGACACTGCATCCTGCCTCTTCCTCTGTGGATGTGGGCACATCCTCCCGTTTCTTTTTCTCCTTTCCTGTGTGGTGGACTCAGCAGGCAAGAGACACAGTGGGGCGGTGTAAAGGATCTGTCTTTTTAACACCACTGTGGAGGTTTGTGGTGTTGAGCAGGAAAAAAAGGAGACACAAAGCACCCCACCCCCGCTGTTAAACACGCGTGGACCTTGTTTGGCTGTTTCTTCTTTTCCACGTACAATAAACATTCGTCTTACGACGTGACAAGGTCTCTGTGGTTCTTAGGGCTGTCTGCGCGCTGCACCGCTGCCATCCAGGGACGCCTCGATGGTGGAAAACGTAATTATTGCAGAGTATGTCGTCATTTCACGCGCACACTCAGGTTCACAGTGTGTGTCGTTCATGATGACATTATCGCCAGACCTTTCTGTTTTGCTCCACTGCCGGCCTATCCGAATCACGGCCAAAGTGTTTGGGGCTTTTTGTTTCGTATTGTCACGCTTTCATCCGGAGTGACTAATGTTAGTAAATATGTTCCTTTTAGATGAATGCTGTAGGGGGGCTGGGCTCACGGAGTACAGACATCACGGTGGGAAACAAAAACCTTTGTGATGGATGTCAAGCACCCCGAACCATTAGACCGTCCTGTCGCCTGTATTTGTTCCTTGGGAAATGGTCCGTGCATTTTAAACGGAGCCCAGACTTTGCTTAGCCTTAATGAAAGTGCCACGCACAAAACACAGACATTAGGCAAGTTATTTTAGCGAGTCCCAAAAGGATTCAGTGGGAGAAGTAGTGCAGTAAAAATAGTACTTTTAAGAAAACAATGTCAGCATTCTGAAAGGGAGAGATTTAAAGGTTTGCCGCAGTAACTTTGAGAGCTCTCGGCCCTTTTAAAAACCGTATTGTCATCATCAGTGGCATCACAGAGAGAGTATAAAGTGGTTAATGACTTTCAGAGACACCTCTCCGCTTTTTTCATTTTTTTTTTCACGTAAGTCACAGCGTCACCTCTTCTGTCTTTGAGCGCAGGTCAAGCTAAGAGTCGTACGACATCTGTAGCATTTTACATAAACATGAGTTTAATCCTCTTTTTCAGGGGTGGTTTGGGTGACCTCACTTCAAAATTCACTTACTTTTACTGAGGTTCAGGGCATTTTTTCCTTTCTTTCTTTCCTTCTTTGTATCTGCCTTTTACAACCCATATGCCCAGTAGGAGAGGGAAATCATCCACAGCTCTCCACAGATGTCCCCAGCACCCCCGCTGTCTCTTCCCCGTCATTTTTTTTTTTTCAAAGGGGTGACTTTGCATCAGGTACAGCGCATTCAGAGTACCCTTTAAATAAGGGACGAACGGGATCTGACCCGCATATCTGCATAACTTAGAGTAAGATCAGTTCAGCAGCGGGCATGCTCTTGTCTTGTCGCCAAAGTTTCTTCAGATTCAAAAACTTAAAATCATGTATATTTATACGTAATCGCTCGCTGGGCGTGTGTGGATTTTTGAGTCGAGACCAACAACGCCATCTTGCATGTCACTTCAAGCACAGAAAAGGCCGGGCGTGACTCGATTCGACGAAGACATTTTTTTTTACATTAGTGTGTGGGTGTGTTTGTGTTGTGAGCAGCTGTGGGTAGTTAGTCATTAATTAATGACCTATTTATTTAGCCAGTTTTGCTTTGTTCTGTGCTGAATCATGAAGAAGGCAAGAAAAGCACGGCTCCCTTTAAAGGACCTCGGGTTTGCGTTTGGCTTTGGGCACAAGTTGTGAACTTGTGCGAATAAATCTGCCAACTGTGCAGGCATTTCCACTCTGTGTCACTGTGGAAACATGTTGTGTAGAGGCCTTTCTAAAGTGGGTTGGTTTTTGAGTCTACCAAATTATAGATGAGTACTACAGTCTCATCATTGGAGGGAGAAAGGAAACTCCATTAGTTTATCGGGGTATGTCAGCATGGCAATGTATAATCCATGATGAGAAAATACTAACTAAACCGTGTGCAGAAGCATCTTCATGCAGTTGTATTTGTATATGGTAAAGGCTTTTATCCAAAGCAATTCATAATTAATAGCTTTTAGATACATAATACAATGAATAAATGTTATTCATATAGCAGCACCTATTAAAATGTAAGTTTCAAAGTGTTTTACATAATGAACAAATAGTGATTTAAAACCATACAATAAGGCCTACTATAGGGACGGTATTACTGAGCTCAAATCCATCATTCATGTACAGGATGAAGGTTAGGAGAGGGTTAAAGCCATCTTGCTCAGTGGCGGTTCAAACCCATATTCAGCTGGAACCACCATTAGACGACCCTGTCCCCTTTGTCCAATCAAAGCTTTGCTTATTAAATACATCCCCCAAACTCAAGTAATCGAAACCTGGGTAAATGAAACAAAATCTATTCATTGAATAACCCATTATATCGATTGCACACTGCAAAAAACAAGTAAGTAATATAACAGGTGCGTCTTGTGATTTGAAAGAGATTTGTGTGTGAATCATTTGGTGGTGTGTTAGGACTCATATATACATATATGGATCGATGACGTTGAGTTATTGTAACTAAAGTGCAGGTGGACCGCATAGAAGCCTATTAATAAGTATTATTAATGCACTGTATGCCTTGCCTTGAAATATAGATGTTCATGTTTCTTTCTATTTATTTTCTATTTAATACGTTTACGTTTACCGGTAAATAAATATTGGGTGTTTGTTCACCTTTCTGAGCCTAGGAAAATAAAAGCCATGCTCAAATATCTTGTTGAAATTTGATGTATAATGTGGGAATCCAATGTCACGTTTGCTGGGCTCATTTGCTGTCTTGAGACAACGCTGTCTTGAGACAACGCTGTCCTGCTGACGCACATAAAATGAAACATGCACGACAATAGAGCAACGTTCAAGGAATGTAAATGACATGCATGCTACGATCCAAATAACATCTGTGATGCAACGGGACAAACCCAAAGTCATGAGCGTGGCTTGTGTGCTATTGATGACATGATACAACCACAGAACACACCTTAGTGGTGCTGTACTCAACATTTAGCCAAATCCCTTTAAGATGAGTAATGGACAATGCATCTTGAGGCAAATAATGCATAAAAAGACAAGTTTAGTTAGGACACACTACATTCAAAAGATTTTGACACACACACTGACCATAACAAATGACCACTGGAAAATACAATTACACTAAAAGTGTGCTGGTACAAAGCACGCCTTTGATTTCCAATACAACAGACTTTCCTTTTTATGAATCCCATTTTTGTACCTTTCCTGTATTGTTTGTTTGTCCAAGGTCAATTACAGTGACAGAACGGAAAATAAACCAAGTGTATGCACCAGTATTTTACTGACACTCGCCTTGATTGGTAGTGACACTGCAAAGACAGCAAAAGCCAGAGGGCAAATGCGTTTTACGATATCCCCTCCCCCCAAAAAACGACAGGTCGGTGGGAGATGAAATATGCGGGTCACTAAACACTCTGGTGCCATGCAAGCTAGTGCACTGCATTTCACCGTGATGACTCCCAGTGTGCCGTTCCTTAGATGTACGGTGCCGTCTAACATCCTGCCTGAACCTTCGGTGGTTCCTCCGTACATCACAATGCGCACGGATGGCACAAACACCGCCAAGGTTACTTTGGGGGGAAATGTTGCCTTCCCACGCGTGCTAAGAACTGTGTGGGAAATTGTAAGCTGCTTGGTATGAAAGTGCCCGGCAAATGGCACTCAATCATGCATCTTTCTTTTCTAACTAAAGAAAACATTTTCTTTGCAATGTTTTCATCATCCTGCTGGCTGTATGCATCAGTTATTAACGTGTTGCTGTTCATTCAGCTGACACTTCCACAGCAGGGTGAATCCTACGGTTCTATGTCACTTAATACAGGTAGGGGTTAAGGGTATCTCTCTCTCTCGCTCTCTCTCTCGCGCTCTCTCTCTCTCTCTCGCGCGCTCTCTCTCTCTCTCTCTCGCGCTCTCTCTCTCTCTCGCTCAATTTCTCTCTCTCGCTCTCTCTCTCTCTCTCTCTCTCCTTTTAACTCAACTGCTATCTTCTGTTCTGCGCTAGTATGCCCGCAGGGAGACTGCAGCCATTTGGCGGATTCAAACCCAGTACCTTTCAGCCAGGGAGCCTCATCTGTTTATCTATCTTTAATGATTTGTTTTTTACACATGTATTATATTGTCCCAGTAATGAGCATTTGAGCTTCTAGAAAAGTGCTTTGTAAATAAAATATATTATTATTATTATTATTATTATTATTATTATTATTATTATTATTATTATGTGTCTGTCTCCATCCGTCAGTATAATCGAGGAGTTCTCTGCATGTGGGCCTGTCTAATTAGGCCAGGCGTATAAATAGAACTCATCTCAGGGAGATGGAGAGAGAGAGAGAGTGAGAGAGCAGTTGAGTTAAAAGGAGAGAGAGAGAGATAGAGAGAGAGAGAGAAGTTGAAAGAAGTGAAAGAGGAGTTGGAGGATTACGGATCAGCAGGAGGTGCAACTCCTGGTTCTCTGCTCCCCAAGGTTGTGGGCTGTGTCTCAATGACATAACTAAACAGAGGAGGAAAGAGCGCTGGAATATCTGACTCGAGTAGAAGTATCGTTGTTTGGTTGCACGTGTACTCAAGTGCAGGTTAATTAAGCCTAAAGCCTAGTTTATACTCCTGCGTAAAGTGCCGTACGTCTGTTACGGAGAGCCCTCTACGCCGACGGAGAGCGTGACGGAGTGCCTCTGCGTCGTCTGCGTCGGCCTATAATATTTTTTAAGTATCCGTCACTCCGTCAACGCACAACGGAAACCGCAAGGGCTGCGATTGGTGCTCTAAACACGTCATTCCGTTTGACTTCTATCAAAACGTAAACACTGGCAGTGCCATTTATATATATACGCTTTATATGCTATACGCTTTATACGCTATATATACGCTACATACGCTTTACTATATGGACGCATAAAGCTCCAAAATGCCAAGCCGACTGAACTTGTGAAACTTAAAGGAGACGGTGGCAAATTGCACTAAATTGTTGTAAATAGTTTGTTTTTGTTTGTTTTTTTAGTTTGTGTACAGTTTTTACTTTTAAACAAATTTCATTTATAATGTATCCCCTTTTCTATTTAATAATTGATCCCCTCTTAAATATTTTTCCCTTTTGTACTTATTTACTTGCGTGAATGTCATGGCCAGTCTTGCGTAGCGACCCCTACTGGTCAAGCGGGAAATTGCATTGCGTATCCGTCACCACGACGGAGAACTATGAGGGCTCGAGGGCTATCCGTAGTTACGCAGTTGGATTACGGATTACACAGTCGTAGAAGTATAACCAGGCCTTAATGGTAGGAAATGTAAAGATAAAACATTCCCTTTGCATTTTTCTTTAACTAGATTATTCAACTCAAACTTGAAGTAAAACCGACACATTTTTGACATACTTGCATACAACACAATTACACACAAAAAAGCAATCCAACTACACTGACTTGAGTTATTTTGTTACTTTACACCCTTCGATATTAAACCTTGAGGTAAACAATGTATTGTCAAGTCTTTATGCGGCATTGCTTCGTCAACTTTATTTATTTGTGGTTGGTCTGCAAAGGAACACAAGATTACAACACGCTCTGCATCACTCTGGTGTGACGGGTATCCCTAACATACTTTGGGGGGGGGGTTTGTATCTGAAATGCAATTGAGCCACAAAGAATAAAATTTCGCTTCACTTTGATTCACTTAACCCAATGCATGAGACTATTGTGTTTATTCACACATCTGTTTGCATCAGAGCCACGCACCGCCAAACAGAAATGCAATGTGATAATGATTCATAATATCTCATAACAATCGCTTATTTGAAAACCGAAATGCATCTAATTGATTCCAACGGGAAACAACACAGGCCTCTATGCGATTAATCTAAGTGTAATTCCTTTATTGGCTGACCTCCAGCATCTATTTTTAGGGGTGCACAGGAGTTTGTCAGAACAGATATTGATTAATGGCCGATATCAACGGAGCCATGATTGCGGGGTTGTTGCATCAGCCGCCGTATCCCTGTGAAGCACAAAAAAAAAACACAACTTTTTGCGGACTCAAGCTAACACGGCAGGGGCCATGTTAGCGACACCCCAACAAGCAGCTATTCATCACCCTGTTATGTCCTCTTTCTGCTCCACTCCCTGCACAATCTTTTGGTCGGGACAAAGTATGAAAATAATACAAAACTTTCCGTTCGGCAAGGGGATGGGAGGGAGGGAGGGAGGGTGTTCTACTCCCAGCAAAATGGTACTAGGTTCATTCCTCCGTATCCAACGTCTGACACTACAGGCATTTTAGGCTAAGATGCCCCTTGGCCCTCTACCTGTTCCAAAATGCTGGAGTGGCCTTCTGTAAAAGAAGCTGCTAAAAGACAAAATATTCAATTTTGCAGCAGAGAAGAAAAGTCATTGTGATTTTGCTTTTTTTCTTCCTCTTGTACATCTCTCTCTCTCTCTCTCTCTCTCTCTCTCTCTCGCTCACTCACTCTCTCTCACTGCCTCTCTGTCTCTCTTCGTCTCTCTCTGTGATGTCCTCTCTCATTGACTCCTATTCCCCCGGCTGTGAGACTAAAATTATAAATTGTCTCCCCGCAGACTGAATTTCATGCTTGATGGGTGAGCAACGTCCAACATCTGGTGGGGTCTTGTAACGAGGAACTGCTTCATTTTTGTGACTTCGCTCCCCCCCCTCTCTCTCTCGTTCTCTCTCTCTCTCTCTCTCTCTCTCTCTCTCTCTCTCTCTCTCTCTCTCTCTCTCTCTCTCTCTGTATGTCTTCCCTGGTTTCCCCTGGGCTTAGCCAGCATCCTGGGCCTGTATCCTGCCAAACACGTAAGATAAATTGATAAGCCCAGAAACAGCACAAAAAAAAAAAAAAAAGGAAATTCATATTTAGTAGCACCTCTGGTGTCTCTCCCGGTAATTGTGTTCCAGGACTAAAAAGGTGTGCGGCAGGATGACTGATGGATGCCTGTCACCATAGATGTTAGCATGGCTTTGTCGCTGTCAAGGTAGTTCAAATCCCAGCCAAAGGATGCCAGGTGTGATGCCTGGTGACCTACAGGGATCCATGAGCAAGGTGGCATTTCCCCCCACATGCCCCTTGACCTGTATCTGAATTCACTAAAAGTCACTTTGGATAGGAGCATCTGCAGAATTATTACAATAGTGAGTGATTACATATGGTTATGCTCACCAAATAATTGGGCAATTTTAGAAGACAGCATTCCAAGCTGTGGATCCACGTTCACTGTTTTAATTCCTGTTTACAACTTTGCAGCACACAATTGCTCCCCCAGGAAAATAACATGTAGGCATAGCAATGTTTTCCTGCAAAAACAAACACAAGTGTTGACTAAATGTTGTAACAAATGAACTATACTAATTGAACGCACATGTGGGTTAAGCCAAGGGTTTGCATTCAGCAAACAGAAAACAACAAATGAAACACAAAATGTGACAGTTCTGCAATAACCCCGCAAACTCCACCTTCAGAACCCATCGTCATTCATCACAAACGATGATCCTGTGGCTCTCAGGGGATGGTGT
>JAXIVH010000035.1:1024405-1026905 GCA_036785325.1 Urophycis tenuis | reverse complement strand
TGAGTGATACTGTTATTTGTGAATCAGTTCATGGTTTGTATTAATCATATTTACTCATTTTGTGTGTGTGTGTGTGTGTCTGTGTGTGTGTGTGTGTGTGTGTGTGTGTGTGTGTGTGTGTGTGTGTGTGTGTGTGTGTGTGCGTGTGTGCGTGTGTGTGTGTGTGTATTTGTGTGTGTGTAGGTTTAAACTCCAATGGCTTACCTTGCATCACTAAGCATGCTCTGAAATCACTTGGGTAAGAGTATCTACTAAATAGCAATAGCACTCAATATATGTTCTGTAAATATATTGTTTACAATACACAAACGTCCCGATGCATAGATTACAGGCACTGTAGTTTCATGCGTGTAAACCAGGTTTCTAATTCCCTCCAAATCAGGAACAGGATTAAATATTCAGAGCGCTCTTTGAGCGTATTTGTGCGGGAACCCATTCCCTTCCTAATAACCTGAAGTCTGTCATTGTTATGTGAACATGCTATGTCGTTCTACCTATCCCCAAAACCCAGCCTGTCCCTCAAACTAGTTTGACGAGACTGAATGAAAAACAATTAAAAACAATGAAACAGTATATTAACCATTCAATTATTTTTACTTTTTCATTGTGGTAAAAGTCGGTGACTTTTTGGGTTAAAAAGAAAACTAATACAATTTAGTTTCATACAATCAGCATTGAATGCTGTTTGTGTTGAATTTGACATATTTCCATACAAAACTAAATTAAAAAAAGCACAATTATGTTGGCTAATACATAGATCTGTACCAAACAAAGAGAGCAGATCATAGTATATACATACACTATATATATATATATATATATATTCTGAACAGGGGACACACTCTGCACTTTCTTATGATGACTTTTTTGTACGCATGTTTCGTTGCCAATGGAGGAAGTGAGACTACTGAGGCTGAGGAGCATGGCGATTGACTCAGCTTGTTCTTGATTGCACCCAAAGGAAACGAGACAAACCAAAAATTGCACGGAAAAGGGCTCCTTTACCTCTGCTAAACAACTATTTGATTCAACAGAAAAATGAAGCAATCATCTTCTGCGTTGGCATGGCCTCCTCTGAAAATACAGCCGTGTCCCATGTGAAAATAAACAGTGCGATCTTACCATGCTACAATATTGTGTCCCTTGGGGCCTCATTCATGGTGGTTAGACCTGTAATTTAGGGTAATCAGTACAGTGCTTATTCGTCTCTTCTTCTCTCTCCTCCTCCTCAAATGCGTTTTTGTGATGCATTCTCTATTCAGGGAAATTAGTGGTTACTGTCGAAGGCCACTGCCAGGCTCTTAGCAGGTGGGGGGTTTCTGAAGTGAGACATGTTCAGCTTCGCTTCGACCCGTCTTGTCTGGTTGTGTACGTTTCTGTTAATCTTGTGTTTAGTCATAGTGTCTGATTGGTTGGATTTAAGCAATGTGATTGGATGGAGTGTTTTTTCACTTCCAATCAGTGGTTCCTACACTGAACACTTACAATGCTTATCCAATGCATCTCACAGTGAATTCCGATACATTAAGGGGCATGTATGCATCTCTTGGGTACCTTATTCTGGAAACATTTCAATGTAAAGTTACCTCTTTACTGCTCTGTGAGGTGAAGTGTCCCCGACCCTTGTGGTTAGGGTTTGAGTCACAGCTTCAATGTTCTGTGACCCTAATGGGGTCCCCTACTATACATCATCCACATTTGAGCCATGTTGTAGGCATCTGACTGGTAGGCTGTGGTCATTGCTGATAACCCAGTTTTATTTGACTGGGAGTCAAACCCCCTAGTCACTACCTCTTTTACATCAGTAATATAATCAGAATATCAACTTTCTGGAGAAAGTCAACATCCTCACGTGCCTTGGATAAGGGCTTTGCCAGCAAAGCTGAGTAGAATACAGTTGTTTTGTTTGTGTATGTGTGTGTGTGTGTCCTTTCCCCTTCTCGGATCCAAAATGGTGTACATAAGTGCGTCTTTTCTAGAAGAATAATAGGAGCCAATGAACAATTGGGCTGAGAGTTGACAGGCGAGGGAGTGGCATGTCGCCTTTTAATCAATCTCATCCATCAACCAGGAATGAAGGACAGCGTGCTGACCGCGGTTTTTTCAATTAAAGAATTATTATTGTAAGAGGACATATGAGGACAGTGCTACAAAAGGTTAAGTCCTGCATAGCCTGGAGGACCGTGCGGTAAAGTGCTAATAAACTTTAAGTGGGGCATTGTAATGTCGCTTCTAAGAACCCGCTGTGAAGACCTGATTAGGAAGTGATACATACGTTGACGGACTTTCTTATCAAAGTCTCCATGATGCTTTGCGTTGACACACCAAGGGGCCTCCACATTTCAAAGGGATCACGTTCACTTTGGTGATGGATGCCGTTATTGCCGATTAGATCTGAACAGGATTTTATCTAAAGGGTTGGAGGCATAGCTGTTGAGGTAAAGGTTATGCTGCTTGAGCCCGCAGCAGACGTGAAAATGTATACAGCATGTACAATGTT
>JAXIVH010000035.1:971243-1024205 GCA_036785325.1 Urophycis tenuis | reverse complement strand
CGTCCGATGCACCGCAGCACCCTGAGACATTTCCAGCAGGTTAAATATCTGGACCCGTTGGGGAGTCTAAATCCTGTAGTGTTGAAGGTGTTGCGACCGGCAATGACATCAGCGACAACCTACAGCCAATGAAACGAGTGAAAGGAAAGGAAGGGGGAGGAGTCTAGATTAGGAAGTGTGCTCTCTAGTGTGTGTTTCTGTGATTACCTGTAATTCGGAGACCAGACAGACTCGTCATTGGGGATTCCACCTCGGGAAACATCTTGTAATGTGTGACCCCTGTTGCCGAACGGTTCATACGGCATGATCCCACACCGACTTCAAGATACCTGGCAACAGGACCGTTGTGTAACATGTGCAGTACAGACAGTGCTCTGACAGCTCTGAAAGTCCTTTAGAGTATAGCAGCCGTAGGCCCCACCTGCTCCCTAATCACACGTGAAACAAATGTTTTTTAAGTCACCTCGAAGTGTGAAGTGTCTGGTTAATACTACTAGTACTACTGTAATAATACTAATAGTCATAAAAATACTGGTATCTCATAGTAGAACATTTAATTTAGTGGCATCCTGAAATTTTCTTGTGTTCTCCTACGCTCATACCTTCCCTCTGATGCGAACCAAACGGTCGATTTATCAACTCATTCTGGGCGGCCACCACAGCCCTGGCCCCGGGGAGCGCACGCATATAACTTACATTACACATCGGGTCGCAATTCTGTGCAACGGTCGATGAGCAAAGTGTCGGAGTAAATACCCCGTATACATCTTCACACGCGATATTTTAACCCCCCCCCCCCCCCCCCCACCCCCCACCTCCCCACACTCGACACCCTTATAACGGCCCAGTCACTCCAGCCCTGTGACGGATGTGTCTGCCTGCCTCGGGTCAATGAATAATGCAAATAAAAACGAATTCTCCCAGACACTATGGCCGGCTTTAATGCGTGTTTGTGTGCCTCATGGGTGAAATATGCGCGGGAGTCGGTCCTTACACGGGGAAGAGGCAATCTGTGTATTTTAATAACGCAGGTAGGAGTCCTTGGGATTTTTTTTTTGTCTTTTTTGTGCTCATGAAATGTTTGCCCTCACCTTATCTTACTTGCTGTGGAGTGTAGAGGTGGGAATTGGGTTTAACAGATAATAAGATGTTTGACACTCGAAATTATGGTTTCAACTTCAATCTGAAGATGTCTTTTTCATTTTTCCAGTTAATCACATTGGATAACTGCAAAAAAAGATAATATAAAGCAAATTGTACAAATTACTTCATATGATCATTTTCCAGAGTGACAGTAACCAGTCAGGGTCTTAGAATTGCAGAATTATCAGTTCTGATGAAAGGAAATGTAAAAAAAAAAAAAAAATGTTCTCTTTTGCAGGAAAGCCCGGATGGTTTAGCAATTGTGATCCAAATGAGTCAAAATTGTGCGCTGAGTAGCGTTCTGCCAGTCAGTTAGTGCACTTTCCCATCGTACATGAATACAATTTTTACTTCCTCTTTAAAAAGTAAAAAAAAAAAAACATAATCTAAAAAGACCATTTGCCCGGCTGCCATTTTTATATGTAAGACAATTGAAAGTCTTATTCAACCGAAATTCGCCACAGCTGTTTCGGCTCCTCCTAGATGAAAAAGAGTCGGACCATGAATATCTATTTGATTCTCACATTTCCACGAGACGCGCCGGGATAAATCTTCATCTTCATCAAGCATTGGATCTCCCACCTTCACAGAGCAGAATGGGAGCCACATAATGAAAGCATATTGGCAAAGAGTGACTGCCTAATATGCAGAACACTCGCACGGTATCCACACAAATACCCCGACCCCATAACACCCAGTCAGCAAATTGCCTTAACAGAATCTACTTGGACTGGATTCACGTGACGCCCTGGAATAAGTTAAACTTGCACCCTGTTCTTGTCTAGCTCTCTCTATCCCCTTCCACACTCTCTCTCCCTCTCTCTCTCTCTCTTCTCTTCTCTCTCTCATCTCTCTCTCTCTCTCTCTCGTGCACTACTCTCTCTAGCTCTTACTTTGCCCTTATTATGTTATAGAAATGAGATGCTAGCATAAACTAGATAGAGTGTTGATATTGCATCGAATCACTGCCCTGTAATTGGCACACTGAAAACCCAGGAAGTTGCAATAGGCTGCATTGAAACAATGCAAATTAAGAGGTGGCTATACTGACACCCACTGTATACGGTGCTTCACCCGGCGAAGTATGTGTCTCCCTGTCTTTTGAAACAGAGCTCTCTGTTTTAATCGTACTCCGGTGTCATTTCTAAGATACTGTTGTAGACCCCGATGCCTTGAACTCTCCTTCCTCTCCAGTAGCGGTATGTTACCACCAGCCAAACCGAGCCGTCTCTACCCGAGCGGTGATGCCACTCGCACGCCCCTGTAACATCGCTGGTGATATCACATCGCCGATACAATGACTCTTCAGGAGGGATCGTTTACAATAAAAACAAACAATGGCCTGATTTGGAATATTATCCAGTATTGTTCAATGTGTTTGCCACCAGTAAACCAAGCACATAACAGATTGCATCATAATCCAACCATCACTGTGCCATCCTTTTCATGGAAATTCATAGAATACTGACATTTATAAAATAACAAGTTATGATAATGAATGCTGGTCATTCATTGTAAGATCAGAGCTATTACTATGTATATATATATATATATATATATATATATATATATATATATATATATATATATATATATATATATATATATATATATATATATAAACTTTGAATATATGGAGTGAACCTTGAATATATTTAATGAAACTTGACTGACGTCAGACTTCATGGCAGTGCCTGTGGCCATCTTGTGTAACTTGTGGATGCTGCTGCTAAAACTGTGTACAATGAGTCAGGGCCGCTCGCAATCTCGTTGCAGCAACTTTAAAAATATGATAAACACACTGGCAAATGCGTGCTAAAATCCTCCCGATACCCCTGCCCAATACCCTGCCCGACGCCCATTCTTCTGACGAAGAAATTTGCTCCCTTTTTAACCATGGCAGACCAACTACAACGGGCCAGGCAGCTGCTTATTGGGCCGAACTGAGCATGCCTTCAACCTCACAGGAGTGCCCCACAACAGCCCCTATGTACATTCTCCGCCCGTACACAAGAATGGTTAGCTTGATATAGTTTTCAGGTGATTTAATTAAGGTAAAACAGAGTGAATGACGTGCATATTGACACTACGCTCTGACGCAGCACTTCTCTGGGACTGGAGAAACTGCTGCGGCTACATGGATTTGGTGAACTGAAGGAGAAGCTCTTCATATATTTTTTAGATACAATACGAATCACATTCATAGACCAATGCGGCTGAATATTTAGTTTAGTATTGATGATCGGCAACACATTGTCAGCTTTGGGCACGTTACTCACACAGCGGACTGCGGACGGACAGACAAATGCATAATGAGATTATGCCTTACAGAGATAATTACTATGGAATTAAAAAAATATATTACTGCTGTATTAATCACTGTAACATGTAATATTTATTCAATATATTCAAAGTTTCATTCCATATATTAAAAGTTTCGGCAAATCTACGGCAAGGGAGCCGTAACATAAACAAACAGGAAGCATATGTTTATTTCAACTGTTTGTTTGTTCATTTTAATTGTTTTACTGGCCTTTCCATTATACCTCCCTCCTCAGGGGGTCATTTGGGGTCAATTGTGTCTGTTTGTGTAGGAAAAAAAGAAGGAATGGGCAGTTAGTAAGAGACATCCTTTGAGAGAGAGAAAGGGTCAGGTCTTGGGAGAGTGACAATGAGACGTTCAGCTAGACATTGAGAGCATCAGAGAGAGACATTGAGAGACACAGAGACACAGAGAGAGTAAGAATGACACAGCAAAAAGGCCGGCAGCACCAGAATGAAACCCTGATTGCCCCAAGCCTTTTTTTCGCTTAAGCTGGATCGCCCTGCCATTAAACTTGAGCATAACCTCCATCTTGAAACATATTCCCCACCATTTTCCTCTGCTAGTATATTTAATTGCCAAAAAAAACCAAATTAAACCATTGAGTGCCATGCAAGGTAAAGCTAGGCCTGACACGGGTCAGAACTAAGCCATTTTCCTTGCCATGGTGGTGTGTAGCCTGCACAGGAACACAGGCCGCGCACTGCAGAACCAATCATTGTCAAATAGGCCAAAGCTGTCAAACGGCCCATCGACTAAACAGCACATGACAGTCCCAATGAGGGCTCTGACTTGAGACACTGTGGCAAAAAAATACCTGCTATAAACTGCCCTCCTCCATATTCACACTGCTGTATATATATATATATATGTAAGAAATAAGAAAAAAAGCCTGAAATCAATTTATGAGCCGCTGTAAACGGCTTATGATGCTTGTATGTATTTTTCACACCCGCCACTTGTTAAGTTGGGACATGGCTTGTAGCGGGGCTGCAGCGTAATTCAACTAGTGCGCTATAAATTCCATTACATCGCGCCAAAATATGGCTGGGAAAGAAGGGGGAAAAAAAAACGCAGGGAAAAAAAAACAGACTGTGGCTAATGAAGTGCTCGTAACGGATGACAGCCGCGACTCCTTGTTGCCATGGCGGCAACCCAATCGAGAGAGAGAGAGAGAGGAGGAGAGAGAGAGAGAGAGAGAGAGAGAGAGAGAGAGAGAGAGAGAGAGAGAGAGAGATAGAGAGAGAGAGAGAGAGAGAGAGAGAGGGGCAGGGAGAGAGGGATTTGGAGAAAGGGAGAGATAGGGGGTTTGGTTGGCATTTCACACACCGAGATGGAGAGATAGATAGGAGTGAAAAAGAGTGGGTTGGGGGGAGGATAGAAAGAGAGAGAGGAATTGTGGGTGATTTACGATTGTTGCCGTGACTGCGGTGAATTCTGGGAAAATTCCGGTTGTAGATTTGCGACTGATTTTTTTTTTTTTGACAAACAGTTATCGAAAAGCTTCTGCCATTCTGTCTAATTTGGGAAATATCGATGCTATTCTGACTGCAGGTAGAAATTACGTTTGTTTTAGTGTTTGTCGCAGTGCTTTCAATGTCATTGGATGTCTTTGAGATGTGTTTTGAAATCCACCTGCACTGCACACATGCAGCTATTTTGAATGCTGTGTTTAGGGATGGCTTAAGGATGTGTACTGTATATCTGGGTGCAACATCACCACATTCCTCAACAGTGTGTGCTGGTGATTACATAATGAAAGCAACATTTGCTTGTATTATGTGATCAAATAAATGATCAGTGATAAAATAAAGTCAGATTGCAATTTTTTTCATTTACCAATGTTTGATTGTATTTGACGTTGGACATAAGCACCTTGTTAACTGAACATTGTTTGGACAGTTTTAAAGTCTATTGATTTTCTTTATTTCTCTGCTCAATAAGCAGAGCTGCAGGCAATAACTGACAAACGGCTGCATGGGTTGAAGCGCCCTTATTAAAAGCTTCAACCTCTTTTGTTGTGATTGTTGTTGTTGTTTTCCTTCCAGATCTAGGAATGAAATATGAACCGCCTAAATGTTTTGCAAAACAACGAACACAAAAACCCACGCCTATTACACTGGAACCTTATGTAAGTCAACAGAGAATTGAGGTGAGTGAAATTAAAACAACCCATTTGAATTCCCTGGACATTTGTTGCCTTGTGTGTCCAAACACCCAGCATATATCTACTGTCCGACTTATGTAACATTTTACGGCCATGATATAAAAACCCACACATGATATGAAAACAAGACCGACTCCTTCCCTTCATTACCAACTCATAAGCGGCCCTCAGGAAGTCTTTTCCATCTTACTCTGGCGAATGCGGCCCTTGGAAGCACAAACCAGAGCAGCCAGCTCCCCGGGTGTGAATGGTAATAACGCTGTGTGTGTGTCTCTGTTTACCGCCATTTCAGTTGGGTAGATGGAAACAATAAAGACAAAACCTCATACGCTTGGCTGAGAATTTGAACAACAAAAACTTTTTTTCCTGTTGAAATATTGCCCTTTTGGTGTAAATAAAAACAGAAAATAATAGTAATAATCTTAATAACAATCATCATCATCATCATCATCATAGAAATAGTTATGATTTATGTGGCTGCCCAATCCAAAAGTTGACATTTTGAACAGAAAAAAGTGTTGTTTATGCTCATTACCATTAGCAGTCCCTGTTATGTCACACACAGAGGCAGAAAGAGAGAGAGAGAGAGAGAGAGAGAGAGAGAGAGAGAGAGAGAGAGAGAGAGAGAGAGAGAGAGAGAGAGAGAGAGAGAGAGAGAGACAGGGACAGAGATGGAGAGAGAGACAGAGAGAGCGCGAGAGAGCTTTGACATTTAGGTTGAAGCTAGCCCCCAGTATTTGTTAATTGCGGGCCAACTTACCAGATATCTTTTTAGGTGGAAACGGATGTGTGGACTCGGTTATTTAGGGTGCTGGCAAGCGATACTGTGGCGTTCTGCCCTCTGGTGATGCACAGTGTTGTGAACTTCCTGTCCACAAAGAAGTCCGTGCGCACATCCTTTGTTTTTCTATTCGGATTGTTTGACTTGTCAAAAATTCATGGCTGCACCCTTGTGTGTGGGAAATGTGCAAATAGATTCTCTCTCTCTCTCTCTCTCTCTCTCTCTCTCTCTCTTTCTGATTTTCCATGGGTCACAAATACATACACACAGACAATCAAAGCCCCATGGGGACACAAACACACACGTGTGTGTTTGTGTGTGTGTGTATATATATATATATATATATATATATATATATATATATATACACACACACACACACATGCATTTTGAGATCTTCAAAATGACTCAACAGACACACATCCACACTTGCACACACACACACACATTTGTACACAGATACAATCAAACACATGAGCACGCACAGACGTTCAATGTACATGAGTTGTAGCATGGATCTCTCCTATGTGGGTCTTCATCGTGTTGTGTATTCCTCAGGGGATTTCCACCACTGTCAACCGTTTCATTAAAACAACCAAAGCAACGTGGCAGACTTTAAAACACCTTGAGTGATAATCAAAGCTTTAATCGCCCGTCTCAGGAAGGTCAATTCAGTGGTGAGAACTGGTGTTTTTCCAATTTATACTCGACAAGACTCCCTGCAACACCTTTGAGTAGATAACAACAAATGAAAGGCCCTAATGGGCATAAACAGCGCATTTTAATTTAACTGTTAGTTCAATTAATTGCGGGAAGGACTTAAGGAGAGAAAGACAAAAAATACGACCAATAAAGGAAGTAGCCTCTGGGGAATGGCCAGGACTCTGGAGAACATACACACACACACTTTAGTAGCGTGTGTGGAGTGTGTGGATTTGGACTTCAAATGCTTTATTGATTGTGGGGTTTCACTCACGATGAGGGGGGAAAAAAAAAAAAAAACATATAAAAAGCTAAATTAAATGAACAGCAAATTCAGTGATATCTGTAAAAAAATATATATATATTGAAATTGAATAAAAAAACACGGCCGCTCCACTCCCGGTCAACCGGGGGGCTTGGCGAGGGCCACGTCTTTGGCAAAACCACCTGTAGGCTCATCCTTGTGCACCTCAAGACACCCCGGCCGCTACCTGCACTTCAGAAGCGTTCATCTGGATTCTGGATGCACTGTACGTCTCCCCCAGATAAATGAGTCCCCTAAACAAGCCTCAAAAGTGCGCGCTTTCCACAATGCCCAATACAGTCACTTAGTTATGTGAAGGGTACATCCCGGGTAATACATGCACATAATGCCTCCATTGTTTTCCTTTTTCCTTGGGAGTTGGCTGATAATTTTCCAGGCACGTCTCTAAGTGGAGTGCTGTATGTGGGGGAGAGTCCAGGGGCCACGTGGTGGGGGGGGGGGGGGGGGAGGGGGGCGGCGGGGTATGGGGGAGGCTATCTAATGCGGCAATCATTTTTACACGACTGTTCTCAGCCTCACCCCCCCCTGTGCATGTAAGTGCACCACCTAATTTCTGCTCACCTTGTGAGGCCTTAGAGCTTCTGAACCAATAACGTGCTGTGTGAGTGTGTTGTGTTGCATTCAAAGAGAGAGAGACGTCCCCTGCAACGGAAACACACTCTCTCGCGCTCGACGGCTCTTTTGCGGCATTTGATGTTTTACAAAGCTGATCTTTTTAGAGCCCAAAGCGCTTTTGGCAGATGGTTGCATTGTTGCTGGGGTGTGTGTGTGTGTGTGTGTGTGTGTGTGTGCGTGTGTGTGTGTGCATGTCTGTGTGTGTGTGTGTGCGTGTATGTGTGCGTGTGTGGGTGTGTGTGTGTGTGTTTGCGTGCGTGTATGTGTGCATGTCTGTGTGTGTGTGTGTGTGCGTGTATGTGTGCATGTCTGTGTGGGTGTGTGTGTGTGTGTGTACATGTCTGTGTTCGTGCGTCTGTGTGCGCTATTCATTTATGTTTTTGTTTGTTTCGGGTTTGTAGAAATGTGCCCTTTTCTGTTTTTCGAGATTCCGTGTGAAGCTGGTTTCACGTCACTACCGAAAACACCCAAAGACCAACCCTAGAGAGCCCCACCCCCCCCCCCCCCCCCCCCCCCCCCGCCCACCCCTCTTCCAATGAAAACGTCGTAAAGCGGTGATGAAACGGCAACCTGATTGGAGTGTTCACACCCAACCTCCCCCCCCCCCCCCCCCACCCGCCGTGCGTGAAGGTTACTGGAATGTATTGATCTCCCCAACAGCAAGGTGCCGTCCACCAATCAGTGAGGAGATCTGCCCGGAATGGCGCTTCCCGCAGATAGATCTTGATTAGCTGCTTTTTGATCAATCGCCATGACAACAGGGGGTGATAAAAAAAAGAAGGATTTTACAGGGGATCGGGATTGATTGTGGGAAATGGTGTTTGATCCGATAGTGTGATTTGTATTTGCCCCCCCCCACACACACACACCACATCCTATGCTGAAATGTTCCTTTAGCAAAAGGTCCTAGTTGCTTCATAATTTCCGTGAGCTCCCGACCTCCACGGAGCTCATGCATCACTTGACCTGCTCCTCACGCCACAGCATAAGTGGTCCCTTCTACGGGAGACACCGCCGTGGGGGCAAAAGTCACGAGGGAGAGTGGGAGTGGGCTCAGTGTGTTCAGGCCTGTTCATTGCGCGGGATGTATGGAAGCCATAGACTCTGGCGCGTGTCGACCCCGATAATGGGTGACGCCGTGGAAATGCTCCTCATGAGCGCCCATGTTATGACATATCCCGGCGTGCCTCTACGCATGACGCTTGCAGCTACAGCTAAGGTAGTTTCCGAACATTGCCCGCGCCCCGCTTTTGTAGTCGTGCAGTTACATTTAGTTATTATTTGCTCCAACATCGATTGCATGCTTTTATTATTTCCTGCCTAAGTCTCTTCGGATGAAATCCAAAGGATTTCATGTAAAATGCTGGATGGCCTTTCCTTTTTCCTCGTGGGGATTTCGTTCAAACTCACGTTTTATTACCAGTCATCAGAAACCAAAGCGCCCAAAAACCAACAAGACATAACCAATGCGAACCCTGACCCCGTTGTTTCTCTCCTCCATGGTTGCTCTGTGGCAAAGCTTACCCTAGTCCCCTTTTGCATTTGAATTATGGAGCGAAGATTGCTCAGCACAGCAAGCATTAGTCTCGGGGGTTCTTCAGTACTGATCGTGAATGTATGGCAGACTGCCCGGCCAAAGCAGAGTCCATAAAGTACTATATTCAAGTTAAACAAAAAAATATTAAACAGTTGCATTGGCCTTGCTTGTGTTGCCTTTAGGGACAGTTCAGTGAAGACAGACTGGAATGTAGGTTGAAAGAGAGAGGGAAAGACAAGAGACCAGAGGAATCGAACCTTGTTAGCTTTGAGGCATATCAGAGGCAGGGCGAGCATGTTCCAGGTCACGGCAGCACAGGAAAAGAGCAAAGAGTATATGGCTGCCCACACACCCATGGCTCTGACAAAGGATGTGTGGCCTTTTGACGAACAGTCAGACAGCTGCCATTTAGAATCAGTGGTTCTCAGTCCTGGGGTCAGGACTGCACTCAGGGCTTGATATTTGATCATTCATCATTGATACATATTTAATTATTTTAATGTGTGAAATGTTTGAAAGCCACTTGCAGCGAACAAACTAATTCTACTCTATATCTTAGTGCAGTCTAAAATACACATTCATCATTAGTCAGTTCACCCGAAGGATAACAGAAAACTTTGGTCAACGGAAAAATGGGTCCAAATGAAACTTAAAGGGATATTCCGCCATTTTCGGAAATAAGCTAATTTTCCACCTTCCCTCGAGCAAAACAATCAAGCTTTACCCTTTTCCCGTTCATCCAGCCGTTCTGTGAGCCTGGCGGTACAACTTTTAGCTGTAGCTTAGCATAGATCAAACTAGACTCTTCTCAAGTTTGAAAGTCCAATAAGACCGACGGAAAATGAAATGTGGCGATTTTCTAGGCTGATTTTATCCGGAACAATACTCTCATTCTGGCGTAATAATCAAGGAAAGTTGCAAAGGTACCATGGGCGCAGTGATATGACGCGCCTCAAAGTATAGTCCCGGTAGGCATAAAGCAAAGAGTTCCAGCAACTTTCAGTTAGCAGGTAATCGCGTTGGTTGTATTGCCGGAAGAAGCCTACAGGGACTATTGAGGCGCTGCGTCATATCACTACGCCCATGGTACCTTTGCAACTTTCCTTGATTATTACGCCAGGTCTTATTGCACTTTCAAACTTGAGAAGAGACAAGTTTTAAATGGGAAAAATTCCGGAAATCGCAGTCACTTCTAAGCGTGATGCTAGCGGGCGAGATGCTAATGGTCTAATCCGATTCAATTATCTATGCTAAGCTACAGCTAAAGGTTGTACCGCCAGACTCACAGAACGGCTGGATGAACGGGAAAAGGGTAAAGCTCGATTGTTTTGCTCGAGGGAAGGTGGAAAATGAGCTTATTTCCAAAAATGGCGGAATATCCCTTTAAGATATTAGAACCAGAATTGCTAGAGTTTTGACATTTTGCCATAGCAACCTCGCCTCAAACTATGGAATTAGGTTTTCTTTCAGGAAAAATCTGGAGAATACAGTGAGGAATAAAAGTGTCTTCTTCAAAAATGTGTTTGTATGTATAGTTCTTAATCAGTTGAGGCAAACCAGGAAGAAGACGAACATAACTTGAGGGGGAACAGAACTTGACTGAGAATACTTTTAAGCCGTGGTAAAACCAAACACGCAATAATAACGTGTGGCTCGAACGATTTCTCTCGAAGTGATGATGTGTTCATGCGTGGGGCACCTATACACCGGAGCTTCACTGAATCCCCACGGTAACACTTGTCTGTCTTACGGCATGAAAATCAAACTTGGCTTCTCACCTGGCCCTCAGCATCCAGCTCATCTGCTAATGGAATTCCATGCCTCTCTTTGTCTTGCCTTCCACCTCAGGAGCCAGCATTTCTTCTCAGTATTTTCTCTTTGGTTTTGCTTTCTTACCTTGGCGTGAACTTCGCCTGATGAGACAAAACAAAAACTCTGACAGCAGAATGAATCACACAAACACTTTAGCTGCATGTGTGAAGGCACCCCCCACACACACCTTCAAGGGGTTAGGGATCCCCAAGACATAATACAAAACCCAAACTCAAGCTGGCCATATAACAACCGGCGGAGTATGTCTAACAAACCTATACGTTTGTTGTAGGAGGCACAAGCCACAAAATGTGCATTCGCATATGAGCCCGGGCACATTCCCATTGAGTCATTCAGCAGATGCTTTTGTCCAAAGCCGCACACGAGGGAGTCCGAGAACAATCGAGGCATTTGACTGAGGGAGCGAAAGCAAATTCAATCACGGAACTATTAAAGTTTCTAAGAGAGAAAAATAGGATGGTAGCCATGGGAATCGTGGAGACAAAGTGAGTAGAACTATACGTACCACATTCTCTGTACGTATGAATATTTAGGTGACCGCTCAGTGTGTTCAGACAACGTCGGATTCAATCCACCACAACAAGAACTAGAATATATGTTTATATATATAGACTTGAAACGGGGGTGGTGACAGCGATGATGAAAAATGGTCAGGGAGAGATCGTCAGGAGGCTCCGCGAGTGACTTGCCGTGAGTGTGTGTGTGTGTGTGTGTGTGTGTGTGTGTGTGTGTGTGTGTGTGTGTGTGTACGTGTATGTGTGTGTACGTTATTGTGTGTGTGTGTGTGTACGTGTACGTGTGTGTACGTTATTGTGTGTGTGTGTGTGTGTGTGTGTGTGTGTGTGTGTGTACGTGTGTGTACGTTATTGTGTGTGTGTGTGTGTACGTTTACGTGTGTGTATGTTATTGTGTGTGTGTGTGTGTGTGTGTGTGTATGTGTACGTGTGTGTACGTTATTGTGTGTGTGTGTGTGTGTGTGTACGTGTACGTGTGTGTACGTTGTTGTGTGTGTGTGTGTGTGTGTACATGTGCGTGTGTGTACGTTATTGTGTGTGTGTGTGTGTGTGTACGTGTACGTGTGTGTACGTTATTGTGTGTGTGTGTGTGTGTGTGTACGTGTACGTGTGTATACGTTATTGTGTGTGTGTGTGTGTGTGTACGTGTACGTGTGTATACGTTATTGTGTGTGTGTGTGTGTGTGTACGTGTACCTGTGTGTACGTTATTGTGTGTGTGTGTGTGTGTGTGTACGTGTACGTGTGTATACGTTATTGTGTGTGTGTGTGTGTGTGTACGTGTACGTGTGTGTACGTTATTGTGTGTGTGTACGTGTGTGTACGTTATTGTGTGTGTGTGTGTGTACGTGTGTGTACGTTATTGTGTGTATGTGTGTGTGTACGTGTACGTGTGTGTACGTGTATGTGTGTGTACGTTATTGGGTGTGGGTGTGTGTGTACGTTTACGTGTGTGTAGGTTATTGTTTGTGTGTGTGTACGTGTGTGTACTTTATTGTGTGTGTGTGTATGTGTGTGTACTTTATTGTGTGTGTGTGTGTATGTACGTGTACGTGTGTGTATGTTATTGTGTGTGTGTGTACATGTACGTGTGTGTAGGTTATTGTGTGTGTGTGTACGTGTGTACTTTATTGTGTTTGTGTGTGTGTGTACGTGTACGTGTGTGTATGTTATTGTGTGTGTGTGTACATGTACGTGTGTGTACGTTATTGTGTGTGTGTGTGTGTGTGTACGTGTGTGTATGTTATTGTGTGTGTACATGTACATGTGTGTACGTTATTGTGTGTGTGTGTGTGTGTGTACGTGTGTGTACGTTATTGTGTGTGTGTGTGTGTCTGTACGTGTACGTGTACCTGTGTGTACGTTATTGTGTGTGTGTGTGTGTGTGTGTATGTACGTGTACGTGTGTGTACGTTATTGTGTGTGTGTGTGTGTACATGTACGTGTGCGTACGTTATTGTGTGTGTGTGTGTGTGTGTGTGTGTGTGTGTGTGTGTGTGTACGTGTACGTGTGTGTACGTTATTGTGTGTGTGTGTGTGTGTGTGTGTGTACGTGTACGTGTGTGTACGTTATTGTGTGTGTGTGTGTGTACGTGTACGTGTGTGTACGTTATTGTGTCTGTGTGTGTGTGTGTGTGTGTACGTGTATGTGTGTTTACGTTATTGTGTGTGCGCGCTTGTTGCTGCATTTCGTCCTTGACACTCGGCAGGCCTCGAGCCACTGTCGCCGTCCAACGCGGGGCCCTGATTGGATCCCTGCCGTGGCTACCGCCTTAATAAATCACCCCCCCCCCCCGTCGCCTCACCCACCCCCACACCCCCTCTATAGACCCTCACCCACCCTCCCTCCCACTGTCCCTCCCTCCCACCACCCTCTGGTCAAAGTCAACATCATCAAATTAGTCAGTTATATTACAACAAGACGCCCGCAGGCCAGATAAATACAAAATGGAGGGCCTCGCTTCACCCCCCAAAGTCACATGTCTTTTTGTGTTTGTTATTGTTGTTGTTGTTGTTGTTGTTTTAATATGTGTTAAAACCAAAAAATATCTCTTTTTTTTCCTCAGCTTGCGGAAAGCTCAGGGAATTCTCTTCTATAAACTTTATGTTTCGGTTTAAATGTGTGGTTTAAAGGACATCTCCCTCTCACTGCCCCTCTCTCTATTTGTCTCTGTCATTCTTTCTCTTGCTTTCTCTCCATCTCTCTGTCCCTCTCTATATGTCTATGTCGTTCTCTCTATCTCTCTCTCCCTCTTTCTGTCCCGCTCTCTATATCTGTCTGTCATACCTTCTATCTCACGCTCCCTCCCTCTCTCTGTTCCTCTCTCTATATGTCTCTGTCATTCTCTACCTCTCTCACTTTTGTAGGGTGGTGATGGAGGATTGGGAAGGTTGTGGTGTAGTAGGATGGTGGAAGAGGTGAAGACGTCAGCGATGAGGGTCGAGTCATCGGGGGATAAGGGTGGTAGTGGTGCTGGGGCTGGGTGGTGCTGGTGGAGTAGGGTGGTGTCCAGAATACGTCCTCTACCCACAGTAGATTAATTCAACCGCCAGCGAGGTGATTTACTGGCTCGCCATTGGCTGCTTTTGTAGGTCACCCCGACGCCACATCAGTCAAGCTGTTCAAACAGCAGGCCTGATACGACTGACGCTTAATGGAAGAGTACACAACACACACACCATACACGTACGAACACACACACACACACACACACACACTCACACACGTGTTGTGGTTTTGTTTGGGAACTTATTTGATGGCCGGTCCCCTCGTTAAAAAAAAAAAAAAAAGACACAACACAACCCAAAAAATATGTAAAACAGTTTGGACAAAATATTAGGGGTGCATCGATGAACTCATGAGTTGGAAATAATAATGAGATTTGTATCTACAACATTTTGGCAAAGCGATTAATTATATCTGCCGGTTCAGTCGTTAAACTCCTTTGAGTGCTGTTTGGAATTCAAATCAAACTTTTTAGAGAGACTGTGGCTCGTGGATGAACTTGCTTTCATGCACCCATTTCTGTTCATCTTCTTTGCTCCACCAGACCACAGTCTAAGTGTATCCATTCGTTCGATAGAGGCAGGACATTGTTGTGTATGGATCTTTGGTCAACGATCCAGCCACATCCTTGAGCAAGATGCCCCCTAACCCCTGCTTGCTCCTCAAATTGTATTTATCTGAATGTAAGTTGCTTTGAATGAAAGCATGTCGATACAACAGTACAATGTCAACTTTTTTAAGCACTGTTTCGAAACAGAAATGTTGAGTGCTTCATCTTATAATCACATAATAAGAGTCAAGTTTTATTAGCACAGGTGTAGTATAACAAGATCATTATTTACACTGAAAAGAAAATGTGTATTAAGATTAGTAAAATGATAATCTTGGATCCAACGGTTCAATCATGTTACAGGAGAACTACTGGTGGGAGATGGCCCCGAGCACGGGCCAGTAAACTAAAATGTAAAGGGGCGTAGCTCCACCTTGTTTCCTGTTTCTTTAAACTGTGACTCATCAAACCGACTTTTGCTAGGATACAAAGCATTCAGAACAGGATTTGAATAAGTGCATGTCCACAGCTTTCAGCCTACACGGTGTTGATTTCAAATATTTTCTTCTTTTTTTTTTACTATTAACTAGTGCTTGCCAAGTTTGTATTAGCTGTTAATGGCCAATTATGCTCTTGCAGATCTCCATTCCAGCAACACGATCAGCTAAACGTGTATTATTCGAATGGAATAGAATCACTCGTATGCCATTAGACTTTAGATGAGTATTCTAAAATAATGATGATGAAATAATAATACACATTGTAGTGATACTGAAATGAAAACGTAAAGTCATGGCTTCAACTCCGTTTTGCGCAACTGTCAACTCAGTGTGCGCTTTCGGTCCGGAATCAAATTTTTCTGTAGAAGCTTCAAATAAAGGGGAGGTTACCCGGCAACCTCCCACCACCTCGATTTCCCTCCCAATTATTTTCTGCTGAAGATAATACCCCAATTTTATTGTGGTGCTAGAATAATTACTGTAGTTTTTTAAAAACACAAAATGGTTTCCTAAATATAGTTAAGTCATCTGAAGACATTAGTTCATGATGTATAATGTGTTCATTGTTTAGTGATTGTTCCAACTCTGTGTCTTTCAAATTACTAGCATGTATGTTTGTTTGTCTGGCAGAGCAAATTCCTTGGAAAAAAAAAAAAAAAAAACGAACATCGGGGGGCAGACCAAAAAAAAAAAAAAAGGAAATGTTTTGTTAGTAATGGTTTGTTTATTGTGCTCTAATGCGTCCATTCCCATTTGTTTTGCTGTTAGACCTCGGGGAAGGGAGGAATCAGGGTGGTGGTAAAAACAGAGTAGCCCACATAGTCAGACAGATAGATTGGGTCTTCATGAATGCACAGGTCCATCGCTACACTAAAGCATTATGAAACAAACACAGCCCTCATTAAATACTATATTCACCCAGAAGTAGTGAGTTGTCCCGTTGTAGAAAATCCACTGCATTCAGCAATACACCATCATGACTATGGAGCTGCAGTATGACCAGAGTTATTATCTGGGGGCATTTCAGGGCGTCTGTGTAGTGGTAACAATACTTGTGTGAAGTTATATGAAACGCTAAGCTAACTTTATTCGAAGGGGTGTGCATATTAATGACATGACATTTTCATAACCATGACATGAACCAGCTGGAGTCTTTATAAATGTTTAGGAATGTTTAGGACTGCATGGCTAAATTTGTATGACTGTTGTGATCAATTGTCTTGTAGTCAATAACAGAATGTATTTGTGCAAGAACTATTTGTCAGAGACAAATCGCAATCAACATTTCAGTTCACCCTTCAATGTTAGCGTTTCAGAGTTAGCCATGAGGTTAATTTACATCTGGAGTCAGTCTCCAGGCAGATCAACAACATAACATTGAAAACAAGGTAACAAAATCAAACTAACATTAGTAACATTATTAAATTAAACAGATATAAACCCTATGAACAGTACAACTGCATAAAAAATCAGTAAATGTCCACAAGAGATTTGCTGCTACTGCATCTACTATTATGCTGGTGTTATTTGGGCCAGTTCTTCTGATGTTCCTTAACAGCCCAAGGGTCCCTGACGTTTGTGAGTGTTCCATAGCTGTGTGGTTCAGACGGAGAAGGCTGAACATCCCAAAGTACTCCTACTAAGCAGGAACAATGCAGTGGGGCCAACCTCGCGGGAAGGGTTGGGTACCATTCACATTTCAACGGATAACAGCACCGGGACACAAAACGGTACCTACTGGCACTTTCTCAAAAATGGAATTTAATTTGTAATAAGTAACTCAAAACTTTTTTTAATTTCAACATTTTTATTAGAACATTTTACACAGCACACAAAATAAAAACCCCTCCCTACCTTGCTCTCCAATCCCTAGCCCGGTCCTTGCAACCTCCAGCTCTTCACCGCAATGCAAGGAGACTGTTGTGTGAGTCGAATCTCGGCTCTTTGGTGGACTGACGGTGTTGGATTGTACCTCTTGAATGAGTTGGGACGTAATTGTGTACTCTCACTCCATCCTTCTAACGTATACTGAAGCATACTCTCTCACCCACCAGTCGCTTTCAGTACCAAAATTAGGTACCGATTGATTTAACTTGAATGGGTACTCCTTAGCACCCACTTTAACTTGGTTGGGACCACTCAAAGTACTGGATTCAGTACCCATTTGGCCATTGTCCTTCCTGGCCACAGACAGGCTCACTGGGGAAGACAGTTTGATGCAACAAGTTGTTTAGATGCGGAACCAGCTAGAAAGCATTCCTCGTGGTTGGAGAGATCTATTCTATTCATTGACTGCACTTCTCAATTGTCTCTTTGTTGGGTTTTTCGTCTTTGCTTTTTTTACTGGAGCGAGTTTTTTAAAGCACATGGGACCCCTGCTGACACACAGCCGTGCGAGGTATTGAAGGTGTGTGTGTGTGTGTGAGTCATGCATGTGTGGTGACGGCGGGGAGGAGGTCCTAGATTGCTCCGCATGGGGTCCCTTTGATGAGACACTGAAGTAGGTCTTGTTATGGTAGGCAACCCAGGGATGTACTCTTCAGAGATGTCTCACCCTTAACCTGTATATGTATATAACATTGCCTATATATATATATGTGTGTGTATATATCATAATCATATGTCATAACCATTTGAATACAGACAGGCGATGATACAATGTTAAGTCAAGTATAAATGTAGATGTATTGTATCCCCATTTATTTACTTTATTTGTAAATAATGAACGAGTATATATATATATATATATATATATATATATATATATATATATGTATATATATATATTTATTTATTTTTATTTTATTTTATTTTTTTCAATTCAAACTGCTTGAGGCTGTTTTCGTTGGTTACTTTGTAGTGATGAAAACACATTAGTCACATAGAAGAAATGCCATAACATCAGACCAGGAAATCAAAGTCAGTGGCAGCTCTTTGTGAAAACACATTTAGGCCGCTGTACCTCTCTTCACTTCATATACCGCTCGCAGTTGTATTACCACATCTCTACAGCTGCACAATCTCTGTTTCCTCTTCCTGTTCAAATTTAATTTGTTCCAGCGGCTTCAAAGAAAAATCCATACATTGATGTTGCCGTGTCATTCGGTTGCCGCCTAGCGATGTGTACCCCCCCACACCACCACCACCACCACCCAACCCCAAAATAAAAATCAATAGTTCAGGTTGCTAATCGAATAGGGTCACGATCGCGTTTATTAATAATTTAATATCATCCTGGTATTTGCTGCCTACAGTGATTCTTTCCCTGGATGTTCATATTTCATATTTCATGATTCAAACAATTGAATATTTTATTGACAGTCTTAAGGTTCAGGTAGTGGTTTACTGATGCTCCAGACAGAATTCAGTGCCAATGATACGTTTGTATAAAACCCAATAACTAGAAAGGTCTGGGTAGTCCTCCTCCTGTTTGCACTTTTGGCATTTTTACCATACATATTTGTTCCAAATTTTCCAAAACAACTTACTTGATTATAATTATTTGCATTTCTCTTTTTTCATTTTATATGCATGCCATGAATGTGCAGTTAAGCAGGTATGTCTTGCTCAAGGATACATCAAGGCATTAACCTGTAATTAACATTAGTTGATGCAGAAATACGCATCATCATTTTTAGGGTTAATGGTTAGGGTTTAGGTTTAAAACCTATCCCTATCAAATAATGTATAATTTACCTTCATTTAACTTTTTTTTAAGTTAACATGAACACCATTACCTTAACTAACATGAAGACAATTAGTAAATAATTTCTAGACCAGTCAATTCATTCATGGATAATGAATGCATCCTTCTTGTAAAGTGTTACCAGTGACTGTTATGTTTCAGATGCTGGTCATTAATGAGCTGGTCCCAAGGATTGGTATGCTGAGAGACGTCTACATGTAAAACTGTGGACATTGGACTTTCAAAATCAGAACCTCTTTTGGCTGGGAGTCTCCCCAACTCTCTCAACCTCTATATCTTACTTACAGTTGCCATAGTGTGTCACTCCCTGTAGTTTCAGGGAGATTCAGGAAAATCAGTGTGAAGGACCCAACGTTCCTAGAGCACTGCACCAGCACCACCGCCACTCTCACGCTACTCTGAGCAGATGTTTCTTAGTCCCAGTGCGGAACTTCCCACCAGCTCTGTCATCAACATTTCAACTGATGCTCCTCCTTGCGCTAAAAGCCCTGACACGCCAAGCCAACGTCAAAGATCTAGCTGAAACGAAGGCAGACTGCTGTGTCGCGTTGCATTTGTCTGAGCCAGAAGGTTGCACTTGAACACGACGCGAAGACTAGAGCCGACGGCCAACTAGCGCATGCCTTCTGCACATACGTGAGAGGAAATAACTCTTCTCCCGCCAGGAAAGGTATACTATTGCTGGCAGAGTTTGTGTTCAGTGTTGGGATGAGCAGTAATTTGATTCCCCCAATACCCACTACTTCCTCCTCGGTACGATTCCGTAATGTACACAACCTACTTTTGAATGTACAAAACCTACCTGTAAATGTAAAAAATATATATATATATAACTTTCAAGATGAGGTTTGCAGCCATTTGATGTGTGACTTTACTTTTTAGATTTTTACATTTACAGTGAATTCAGATATAGTGCATGTCATTTAATGAGCAGGACGGTTATTTTGGTAATCTTGTGATGCCTACAGGTAGGGCTGTAGACAACGCTGGAACGGAAACTTGCAGAGTTTGAACTCCTTAAACACCTACTAGCCTTTCCTGCTCATGAATCGGTTCTTTATCCCCTGAAAATTTGAGGCTTAGTTGAATTTGTTCTAATCTACCCCCTACTATAATTAATAAGCCCCCCTGCAGGGCAGACAGTGTGTGGTTGGATTGCAGCAGATGCTGGAGTAGGCTAAGCCTTGCTGCTCTTTACTTTGGGGCAAACCACATGGTTGGTGCTATGTGTATATATACTGTAAGCCTATACATATGCACATACATTTATACACTTGTGTGTGTGTGTGTGTGTGTGTGTGTGTGTGTGTGTGTGTGTGTGTGTGTGTGTGTGTGTGTGTGTGTGTGTGTATGTGGGGGCCAAAATAACTGCAATTGAAATCGAGATTTATAAATTGCAACTTCATTCATATTAATGTTGTGTCTCTGGATTCTGATTAGTAGAGTTTTTTACTGAGGCCAAACAACTTTTAGATTTGAATAATTAGAAGGAGAGACTTTCACTGAAAAATAATAAACAAAAAGGCCTTTAGGCTAAGGAATAGTTTTCCTATTCAGATTTTCCATATATGTGCTATAGCTGTGTCCCATGCATGCAAAAGGTTATTCCACCTGGACTGTAAACCGAGTTGTAACCATAGCTTGAGACGGTTTACATGTTTACACCTCTGCATCTTGCAACTCCTTACCTGCATCTTGCAACTCCTTACCTGCCTCTTGGCAGACGCTGTTACCCGAGGCGACTACAGTGGAAATAGACACATGTTTTTGGTTTTGGCAGATGCTTTCGCCAACTTCTAAGAGTTACCGTGCATTCAGAAACAAGTCAGCCATCTAACGGTAGGGCAAAGAGCAAGACCCTCCAGCCCCAACCTGTTCCTTCGTGACATGTATCTGAATTCAGCCTCAGCCATGAAAGTGGATAAAAGCTACCGAAAATGAAAATTAAATGATTAAGCGGAAGTGTAATAAGCGTCTAGCCGCAGTTTATGCTATTGTGAAGGGGAAATATTTAAAGAAACACCCAGTGTGACCTATTACATGCGTGGGAAACACAAAGGGATAGTACATAAAAACAAAGATGGGATGGAGGCCGCCTGGGGGGAACCTTCTAAAGATATATTGTGTCTTTAAACGTTGAGCAATAACGAGTTGTCTCGGGGTGACTCTACTCTGTGGAGGTGGGAGGAGGGGATTGGGGGGGTGGAAGACTTGGTGAGTTATGGACCTGTCATCTCTGAACCAACTGAACCCCCTCTAGTTTAAAGTTAGCAAATTAAATCACAGAGCGTGCGTTTGGAGGTTTTTGTTGGACAATGGTCAACGTGGCATGTCTTAAGGGGGCAGTGTGTGTATGTGTGTTGGCGTTGGGGGGTTGTTCGAAAGAGGTCTTCGAGGCTCACGGGGAACATGATATAGAAAGTGATGTATTGTTTTCATTTGTCACAACTGCAGGAGTTGGGGACAAAATGGTGGCGATAGAGATTAGAAACATCTCACTCATTATAAATGTCAAAAACTGCCGTTCTGTTGGGAAGCCAATGTGTGTGTCTCTCTGTTTATGATCGTGTGTGTGTGTGTGTGTGTTTGTGTGTGTGTGTGTGTGTGTGTGTGTGTGTGTGTGTGTGTGTGTGTGTGTGTGTGTGTGTGTGTGTGTGTGTGTGAGTCATGCGACAAGTGTATCTGTGTCTCTGCTTTGGCGCGGTATCTTCACTCATGTCAGGCAAAGGGAACAAAGATATCCAACTGTGCCAATTTTTTTTATCAATCTTTCCCTCCTTAAGGCAAAGAACCCCCCACTTTCACTCAGCATCCTTCCTCACAGGGAAAGTGGCACAACAAAAATAGCAAAACAAAACACAGAAGATGAGAAGAGGCCATTCACCCCTGCAGTAAAAGTGACCAGCTGCCCCTCGACGTTTGTTACAACAGGCTGCTATGGTTTTGATAATAGTCCCTTGTTTATGGGGACTAGCCTCAGTCAAATGCTAACGTGGGCATTATTTGTATGTATAATGTCGTCGATGTTTTATCAGCGCTGCTGCTCGTATCGTTTATGACGCCGTTAGAGGGCTCTGTACTCGTTTGTTTTATTTCCAGTATAGCTGTAGTATCGTTGTACAGCAAAAGAGCTAACACCCAAGAAGGGACGACCTCAGACCCAACCTCAGAAGTTCATCGGAAGCTCTTAAATATCTCTTTTAATAGACGCGTCCCCTAAATCACGCTTGTGTTCTGGTAAAAACAAGCTTTTTTTGCCTTGTATATCCATACTAATCTCTTCCGACACTTGTCCTCAAAAGTTTATCCTCAAGAATTGGAATATAGACACCAAGGCTTTGGCTGATGTAAGCTCTCTCTCTCTCTTTCTCTCTCTCTCTCTCTCTCTCTCTCTCTCTCTCTCTCTCTCTGTCTCTCTCTCTCCCCCCTATCGCTCTCTCTTTCTCTCTCACTCAATCAGAATTGGCACACTATTGGAAAAACAAGCATTAACCCGTTAACCACATTTCACGTATCTGTGGAAGGCGCCAAGACGAGCAGTTTTTGATAACTCTCTGAGGAGTAATTGGCTGCTGTCCACCACCAAAAAGCCACTAATCCTTTCCCCCAAGATGAAGAAAATACAAGCCAAGCAAACAGCCCAGTGGACAGTGAGTCCGCGGCGTTTCACAGTAGTCAGACCATTAATCAAAGACTTAAACAGCACGTTGTTTGTTTTTTGATGCTTTATTTGGACGAACCCCGAGGCCTCGTAAGCACTACAAATGAGGACATATATTAAAGTTTTTTTTTTTTTTTTTTTTTTTTTTTTTTTTTCGATTCTAAGGAAGGAGAAAACTAAAGTGTTCCAAAAGTTTAGAGAACATTTTAAATAAACAGCTTTATTCGACCCAAGTTAGTGAAAGTACACAGTTCTGGTTGAATACTTTGCATATTTGCTTTTTTTTTTCAAACTTGCAGCAGATAAAGTGTATGTTTCTCTCTATTTCAGCTGGAAGAATATACTGTATATACAGTATATCATATTAAACGTTAAATGTAACTTTATCAGTGATTTCCCTATAAATGAAAAATAAACACACATTTTGACAAGAATACTTACAGAGAACATAGAATATGCTAGACTATGGACTATGAACAAACACAGGAAAAACATGTGGAGTCAATCTTCATGTGGTTTCCTCTTCCTCCTTCTCCTCCTCTCTCCACTCCTCCTCTCTTGGAAGCAGCGTTAACAACGATAAACTAATATCTCTTCCCTCAAAGTGTCACTGGGAGTGGCAGATTCAGTGTGACATCCAAGTCTCACACCGTGAGACATCTTGGATTCGACGGAAACAAAAGGCCACATGTTCAAAATGAACTACACTGTAAATACAATTTTGTAAGTAGAGGGCGGTGAAAGAATAAGAACTTTTAGAAACGGCGCCACGATGGTCGTTCTATTGAAGATTCTCAAGACTGCTTTTCAACTGCCAGAAACAAGTGGAGAACATCCAAACGGCTCACCAGCCCCATTTCTCAAAGGGTGAATACATCCCTGGTATGGCAGGAGAGAAAAAACGGTGAAAAATGTGCTGCAATAGAAGTTTAAAAGCAAATAAAACAACAGACAATAACCACTACATGATAAAGGATATGTTTGATAATAGGGCTCAGGGAGATGCTCCGATTTAGAGACAATTAGGCCAAGCCAGTCAGAGAAATGAATTCAAGCATTGCAAAGTGTCAAAAGGAGATGGAGAGAGAGAGCGAGAGGGTCAAAGAGACACCGAGCGCTGTAGTGAGATGGATGCTGAGTGGAGCTAAGTTGGACACTCTAGACGCACGCCAAAGCCTCCTATCCATGGCATTTACAATTCATTTGGCAGGCTTACACTTTATCTGTAGAATTATTGTTGTTGGGTTTTTTTTACAATGAACATCACTTGACGTGCCCCGGAAAGGAAAAGGAAGATGGTCGACTGTGGAGACGTATCCTTTCCCGCCTTTCATAAAGACGCCACCCGTGTCTGAGGATTAGCGGGCGTCGCTAATTTGACACCTCCAGCTATTCGTCACTCTGCATAGAGCATGACAGCTTGGCTGCGAGATTCCCTCGTAGGCTAATGACTTTGTTAGCTCAAACCACTGGGGGAGGGACAGGATACCATAGTTGCTAAGTTACTGGGTTTGATTCCCCAAAGTCTGCAGCCTACCTGTGGGCATCCCCAAAACCTCCAAAGTAACATGGGGGGCACGAGTGTGCAGTTAGAGGTGTTCCAATCCCAGCCTCAAAGGTACCAGATTTGGTTCCCCAATGTCCTATCTACCTAGACATACTTGAGCTAAGATGCCCTAACCCTCTACCTTCTCCTTAATGGTGTATCTGAATTCAGTGTAGGTCACTGGATTGAAATCACATGCTGAATGATGAAATAGTGAATATTTTAGTTAATGAATGGAAAACAGTGAATCCATCTTCAATAGATTTGGGTAGGTTGTGGTGTACCAGAGTGTACACATCAAGCATTGAAGGAAGACATTTGATGCTCACGGCAGGGGTCGGCCTCTCTGCTGTGTTTTTCATCGTATATTTATGAATGGAATCTTTCTTTTCATCTAAATAGTGGCAGAGCAGATTACTGACTTGTGAAATCTCCCTTGCAAGAGGAAGATGAATTCAGGGAAGCCACATCAGTGAGATTGTTGTCTTTGTTTAAAAATAAATGACTTCATTAATATATGAATACATTACGGAAATAATTATGGTGAAGAGCCTGCGGTAGATGAGAATTATCTTAATTTATTTATGTATTTATTGATCATTACCGATTATTATTTAATATTTATTTTATTTCTTAAAATGAAAAGAAAAACCTTATGTGCAGATGACAGTTTTATATGTATTAGTAATTTCAATATATTTCTTTATTATTATTTATTTTTCATCAAATCCCGCAGATAGAGTAATACACATGGCACAAAATGCCCGACCAAAATACCACAGGAAAGCATGATCAAGGCTGCGTTTGGAGGCACACTCGGTAATTACAACCAGAGAACCACCGAGTGTCGTATTGCCCTCCAAGCCCGACGCACGTGGCGACAACAGAAACATTCGGGCCGTCACATCATTGAAATGCGGTGCTTCCGAGCCATACTTCCCGGAATTACAACGAGTATATCCAAATCCCATATCACAGATCACAGACCGCCAGCCATCCATCCGGTGTGACGGGGCCCCATTCCCACGTCGCCATCGTGGAACCGTCGCTTGTTGCGTCAACTGCTCCGGCGACGCAGAGAATCAATCGCTGCCCATACCCTCGCTCTCCTTCAGCCTTTTATCTAGTTCATTCTGCGATTACATCGGTGGATTATTTGTCCTGCTGCACCACCACCGGCCCCCCCACCCCCGGTTCCCAGAGGCCCCCCTGGGAGCCACTCGCCAGGCCGTCTATCATTACAGATGGCTTCCGTCGGGACCACCAAAGCCCACCCACCAGGTGATGGATCTGAACCCATTCAAAGAGTCATTTGGACACTGTCTGTCGGAAGGGTTGGGGGGAGAGAGAGAGTGATCTCTCTCTCTCTCTCTCTCTCTCTCTCTCCCTCTCTCTCTCTGTGCTGCCACTGAGACCTTGCTTCATAGACTGTGTGTGTGTGTGTGTGTGTGTGTGTGTGTGTGTGTGTGTGTCTCTCTCTCTCTCTTTCCCCATTCCCCTCCCCTTCCCTCCCTCTCCCATCTGATCTCTGGAGACTGGGGGCTTTGGAGAGAGAGAGAGGGAGGGTGAGAGAGACAGGAATTGAGTGGAGAGGATTGATAGATGCACCTTGTCGCAGCACTACAAGGGTAATGCATCGCGGTGACTGCAAAAGGCAACCAGAGATGAGCTTTAAATGGTCTGGTACATGGTGTGTGTGTCTGGGGGGGGGGGGGTTACTTGTAATCTCACTGATCAAATTCACCAGGGGTACCTCTGTCCATCGCCCCTGCCACTAGCTGCCGTGGTCTCTCTCTCTTTTGCTCTCTCCTGCATTTCTGTTCATCTCTTCATCTCCATCTTTCTCTCTCTCCCCCATGTATTTGCTCTTACGATCTGTTCCTTCTCTCTCTCTCTCTCTCTCTCTCTACTACTCCCCTCACTCCTCTAACCTCCCTCTCTCGTAACTCTCCCTCTCTTCTCTCTCTCTGTCTGTCTCCCTCCCCCCTCTCCCTCTCTTCTCTCTCTCTGTCTGTCTCCCTCCCCCCTCTCTCTCTCTCTCTCTCTCTCTCTCCCTCTCTCTCTCTGTCTGTCTCCCTCCCCTCTCTCTTTCTCTCTCTCTCTCTCTCTCTCTCTCCCCCCCTTTCTCTCTCTCTCTCTCACTCTCTTCTCTGTCTGTCTCCCTCTCTCTCTCTCTCTCTCTCTCTCTCTCTTCTCTCTCTCTCTCTCTCTCTCTCTCTCTCTCTCTCTCTCTCTATGTCTGTATCCCCCTCTCTCTCTCTCTCTCTCTTTTCTTCCTCTCTCTCTCTCTCTATATGTCTGTATCCCCTCTCTCTCTCTCTCTCTCTCTCTCTCTCTCTCTCTCTCTCTCTCTCTCTCTCTCTCTCTCTCGTTTTCTCTCTCTCTCTCTCTCTCTCTCTCTCTCTCATCTCTCTCTCTCTCTCTCTCTCTCTCTCTCTCTCTCCCTCTCTCTCTCTCTCTCTCTCTCTCTCTCTCTCTCTCTCTCTCTCTCTCTCTCTCTCTCTCTCTCTCTCTCTCTCTCTCTCTCCCCACACTCACATGAATATACATGTGGAGTGTCGGGGAGAGGCTTGCAACGCGGATGCGATGAGTGCCGCTCTGTCGTCCGGGGCCGGTCGTCATTGTGCTATCCTTGATTATTCATCGTCGTTTGCCGGACGCTTTTCGGCCCAAGCTACTTAGAATACCAGGAGCGCGTATGCCTCTTCCCAATCGAACCCGCCTGACCTTGTCACTTGGAGGCTTCTCCGGTTGAGCGATACGGAGCCGATAAACGGTAAATAATTGAAAAGGACAATAATGTAAATGCTAATCGATCTGGCTTTTATTCTTCCACCCCCGCTAATTATGTGGATGTTTTTAACGTGTTGTAATTGAACGTGGCCATGAATAGTTATTTATGTTCTGTGAGCAGGGTCGTTCACTGGGGTGGGGGTGGGGTGTGGGGGGGGGGACTTTGGCTGTTTCACTTTTGTTTTCATATTTTTTTATTCATTTTATATTGATATTGATATTGAAATGCATTTTCCCTGTTCTCCGAGAAAACATGACAATTTCTTCCAGATGAATCATCCAACAATCATCACCAACATAAGACAATATGACTAACATCTGAGATAAAAGCTACTAAAACTATAAGTGTTTTCGGCTACAGTTATTGAAATTGCTTTACTAAAGTGTTCCAGGGTGGCCCTTGTTCTGTGTCTGCTGAAGAGCAGTGTATTTATAGCCCACGGTCTGAGACATTCCAAGACCTGCCAAAGGGCTTGTGAATAGCAAATACGTCTTTAGTGGGTTATGCTATGCATCTATTGTATGGCTATAGGGCCAAAGACAAGGGCCTGGGGCGCAGTGGGAGGCGGAGGTGTGGGTGGGGGGGGTGGGTGTGCAGGGGACATTTATTCAAAGCCTGGAGGGATCTGCAGTGACATTTTGTAATCCCACGGCTGACGTCTCCTAAACAAACCGGTGTCTGCGGGCAATCTGCGATCTTGAGTCGCAGACGATTTGACACCAAATATAGCGAAGGTCAAGTGACCCTTTGTGGGGATTTTTTAAACGTGTTTCTACATTTATGATTTAGTTCACGTTAATCGACTGTTGTCAAAGTCAATGTACAGTTAGACTGCAGGACCTTTCGGCTTGGAGACAAATGCTACTCAATGCCTGACTATCATGAATAAAAACAATTAATCCATTTATGTATGATGATATGTAAATGCATTCATAAAAACATGCAAAAATGGCAAACAGAGGATAAACCAATTGGGTCATCCACATGACAAACATGTGCTGGAAATACAAATCAATGCATGTACGTACATACACACACACACATACACCTGCACACACACACTAACACACACACACACACACAACAACAGCAACACTCAAACACCATGCTCACTCACAGACGCACCCACACTCACACACACACACACACACACACACACATGCACACATCTACACTCATGCACACAAAAAGACCTCTGCCTTTCTACTGGCACAACTCAAGAGTCCCCTTTATATTTTTTAAGTGTCCCTTCACATGCTTGTTAGGGGTTATTTCCTCACTGAATGGATGAATGCATCACATTGGTAGGGATGAATGTAATGGGGGGAATTGTTAATGTTCACTGGGACACAATGAATGCATGGCTGCAGTGCTTGTGACGACCACTGTTAACGTGGGGGGGGGGGGGGGGGGGGGGGGGGGTGTTGTAATCGGGGTAAAATGGACACATTGACTGTTATGGACTGTGCTTGGGACAATCACTATTAACAAGGGGAGAAATTGTTACATTTACATTTATATAATTTATATAATCATTGCTAGTATACAACATCTCTGACTAAGTGCCAAATTACAAAGAGTGATTAAAGTGCCAAGACGTACAACAAATAAGAGCATGAGAGTAGAGTTATGCAGGGTTCAGGTGAACTCTGAACAAGTGGGTCTTGAGTCTCGTCCGGAAGGAAATACACAAATTGAACGAAATCATTGAGTTGCGGTCCGAAATATCGTGGGTGCTGATTATCGCTTCCTTGTTCCCCAGCCTGGGGGGAGCTGTCAGCGCACAGGAGAGCAGCATCGGCGATGGGTGGGCGCGGCCGAGAGGATCGCACCTGTCAATCCATAAACTTTCCCCTTGGACTTTTGACTGTCAGGCCTGTGGGTTGGGCCATGAGTAAATGTTGAACTGTGATTGGCCCACGAGCCTGTCTCTTAGATAAGTGAACTTTATTGAGTACAAGTTAATTCATGTGGCTGCCCACAGTAGTTATTCTCTCTCTCTACAATCCATGTGCCTAGAGCTCAATATTCAGCGTTGGAATCGTTGATTGTGGTGGGCTTACCTACTGACTGTTTTAGTCTTTAGTCGATTGCATTTTTGCACATAAGGTTGCAGTGTTGGAATTACTCGTATTTTGCACAGGGACTGCAGTGATACTACTACCAGTACTACCACCTCTCACAAATGGTGCCATTTCATAGTAGTTGAGTAGTGTAAGTAAGTAAGTAAGTAGTGTTCAGTTTTTTATACAATTTGGCCGCTTTGGGATAATCGATCGATACATAATCATTTGAATGGGGATATTATGTGATGAGAGCATTTTCTTTTGCTTTTTTTGCATTTCTGGCCATGTTAAAAAATATATTGAGGTAAAGTATCACCAAATAATTAATAATTCATTTTTTTCACTGTCGCCTGAATACAAATTTGCACTCTGCATTACCTGCAATTGCAGGCACAGTGGCTGGCGGCATACCCTTGGCTGGTATTTTGATTTATTTTGAATATATTAGTGACTTAAAATTCCAAAGCTGTGAGGAATATTTACAACGTTGCACTGTAACTGACCGGCCACAGTCATAAAAACTCAGTGATTGAGTCTGTTGTTTATTTACAGTATGTAAATGCTTTACATAGTGTGACCTCTGAACTTTGAATGTAGAACGTGAAAACAACAACAAAAAATACGTAAAGATGAGAGGGCTGCTAAGAGAGATGCCAAATTACACGGTATATTCCGGGGCCATTTTGTTTCTGCATTTCTTTGGTTGCAAACGCCACATTGCACAATGACTGAACAGAAGTAGCGATAAGGACCCTTTACTCTTTTGTCACAGCTGCCAGCCAGGAGGTTCTGTGTTCGATCCCCAGTGTACAGCGTTGAACCTGTACGTATCATTGAGCCCCCTGGCCGCTCGTTAATGGCATGTACATTAAGGACACAGCGACATTAAAGCAGACCTTTTGTAAGGGCATTTCCCGGATGATGAATGGCCACCTCAAAACAAATTCATGACGACCACTTGTCCGTGTTGTCCATGTTGCATATTACCCTTCTTCATACAGGGAAGCTGGTGGAATCAAAGCATTCAGCCACTGTATTTACTTCCTCCACTATATAAACCCCTGTCTCAATTGTCACGGCAATTGTGTGTGTGTGTGTGTGTGTGTGTGTGTGTGTGTGTTTGTGTGTGTATATATATAAAGGCTACCACCTTGCATTTCCATTATCTATCCAGTATAGACAATGTAAACTCTCATGAATTTAAATCACATTTTCCCTTTCTTCAGTTTCCCCACCCCCCTAATTCCGCATATGGTAATCCACACACCAGGCGTAGAACAAAGACAAATGCCGTCGGTAGGCATGTCACACATACACACGTTTGTTTCTTCATCATGTGGGTTCTTGTCCAGTCATGAAGTTCCTTAAACCTTTGTGTGAGTGTTGCGGTGTGTGTGTGTGTGTGTGTGTGTGTGTGTCTGTGTGTGTGTGTGTGTGTGCGTGTGTGTTTGTACAGGTATTTTTGCGAAAACTGGAAAGGGGAAATTGCCCACCAACAAACAAACAGAAATACGTATCTTGCTGTTATTTATTGCTCTTTATTCTTTGTCACATTGTACGTTAGTTACAGGGCTTCCAAGGGGAAGTCTATTGTCCAGTCGTATATATGTACACTGTATGTCCCTCTCTCGCTTGGTTGTACACTGTGTACATCTCTCTCTCTCTCTCTCTCTCTCTCTCTCTCTCTCTCTCTCTCTCTCTCTCTCTCTCTCTCTCTCTCTCTCTCTCTCTCTCTCTCTCTCTCTCATATACATGTCGATCACCCATGTATGTGAACCCCAGTGAATTATTATATGTGATTAAGGTGCAGGTGAATACATAGTATCTTATTTAAGGATGCCCTACATGTAGGCTCCCGACACTGGGGATCGAACCCAGAACCATTTAGCTCCAAAACAAACGAGACTCCGTCAGTTGACATGTATTGCCTTCACTCTAATATGTTCATTAATGAAAACCAAAACATTTTTCATGAGCCTTTCTTTTAACGTTCATACTTAGCTTGGCAATTAGCTTCTCACCACCCCCTTCTCCCCCCCCCCAACCGCCCTTTTCAAATTTTCTGCCCCTCCAAAGCCGTATTCCTAATTTGGGGCATTTTAAACAACGACGGCCATCTTGACATTGTTTCAGCCACGGCACACAAAGGTTAGGCGATTAATTGGGGCAGCGGCAGGGCTAACGCAGAGAGGCTAGCGTGGCACCGGTAGGACGTGCACTCGATCCTTCATCAGGACAGCAAAACAAGCGCTTTTGTTCAAGTGCACTTGACTTACGGCGACCCCACTCGAAGCCGGGCCAAGATTCTCTTTTCTTGCCGAGGGAGCCCATTCAAATATCAAGGGACGGCCTCTTAGCTTCTCCGTAGAAGCCATTGAAGCGTACCTTTCGTGCCCCACTTTGAATCTTTTAGCCATTCTTTAGGAACAGCTGGATGACCGCTAAATAACGCTACCAAGATAATCATGCCTCGGTAGTGCCTTGCAGCCATTGCATTGACTCAGGTTCCGCTGGCACCTATGGTCCTATGTGTCATGTAATTTCCTCTCTCCTCCCACCTGTTTTCCTGCCTGTCTTCCCTGTTCTGTCCATGAAAGTGCAATAAAAGAGCCCATAAAATATACACAAAAATAAACATAAACATTGATTTATTTGACCAACTTTTCACTCATTTCATGCTGTCAAAACTCAGGTTTCAAAAAGCAATGTGCTTGCGTGTATGCGTGTGGAAGCAACAACATCAGACACTGAGCCATGCCGATGTTTCCAATGCAATTCTTCAGGGGTTTCCGGTGAATTGTGGGAGGCACATCCTAAGGGTGGCCGTGACCACACAGTTAGAGAGAGAAATATGGGGAGAGAGTTGTAACTTTCAGTCGCCTAGGGTGTGACTCTGAATCACCAAGTAAGTGTCTCAGTCATGTCTGGTAAAGTTGGAGATTTGTTTTTTCCTGCTAGCACGTTTGAAAAAATTGAGGGTAAAAATAGAAACTAAATGCAGAAATAAAAAATAAATAAAAGTTTGATATATATATATATATATATATATATATATATATATATATATATATATATATATGTGTGTATTTATAAGCCCATATTTCTATATTCATAAGCCCAACTGCCAGGGCTTTGCACATATGTGACTAAGATCTGGGTTTTCTTTTTCATAACAGTGTGAACAGCAGAAATCACACAGACACTGATTTTTTCAATTGTGATTCGCGCCACTTTCATATGTGGTCCTAAATCAGTTTCCATCCAGATTAATTGTGATGCTGTGGATTTCTCTGGTATTGAACATTGTTGCAAACAATTTGGATAATGAAAGTACACAACTCAACAAAATATTGTAGAAGGCGTCAGTTTCACAACCAATAGCAGAAAGGGAGTTGACGGAAGGTCTAGCTTGAGGTTTCTGGTGTCGACTAGAATTTTAATAAACAATTAAACGAACCTTGATCTGACGCCATATATTGGCCCACAACCACTGTATGCAGTTAAACGCTGAACATTACCATTCCTGGGGAAGGCTAGCCCCTGGATTCTAACTTATAAAAGGCGAAATGTCCTTCCTTCTCTTTGACTTATCCCCTCATAGATGAATACTATATCACTTCATCCCATATCCGGTCCTAGGCGGATTAATCGCTAGTTCTTAATGTGACTGTATAAACACAAGTGGACACGATTATGAAGGCTATCTGTCCACACGGCCTAACACTGCTCTCACCAAATGATATATTTCTACTGTGGCCACAGGGAATACTGCTTGCTCCATAATCATATCCATAGCGTAACATCTCACGGTTCTGCTGAAATCAAAACCCGTTGGACAAGAATAATACTTTATGAGACAGGTACAAGTTACTATCCAAATAACAAAGTAAAAACAGCAATTAATGAATGAATAATAGAACACTATAAGAAAACTACAGAAAAACATATAGAGAATACAAGACAATAATCAGGGAATGAAATACCTGTGTTGTAGGAATGTGGCTATGGCATAAAGCATGGAATGTTCTGGATACCGATATCTTCCAGGAACAGTGTCCATCATGTCCCTATATACTGTTTTCTTAGTTATCCAAATACATTGATTAGGAGACCACATACTGAGTATTCTGTTGTCTAGAACATTTGTTGTTGGTTCCCAGGGCCCAAAAAGGTGTGTCTTCTTCAGTGGAGCTGAGTGGGCGTTACCTGATTTCATATGCATTGAGAATCCTAACCTCTGGGTTTTTTATGATAACCACATGATTTCCCTATGAGACTGAGACAGTGTTACTACACTTACAGAGTGAATCAAAATGATACCAAACATGAGAATTACATAGTCAACTCACACAATCATTTACACATACTTTCCTCCCTCACCCCCTCGTCTGTGTCTTCAGTGTGAAAGGTGTGATTCTCTGGCCACCAGAAGGTTGGGAGTGGGTCAGAAGAACAATGGGAAGGAAGGTGGAAGGAGTTCCTCTGCCGTCTGTCTCACAGGGGGCAAACCCCCACATACATCACCACATCAAAGATCAAGCCAAAAAGTCCCGGCCGGGAAAATTACCCCCCTACGATATATATTGGGGCAGCCGCGGCCTACTGGTTAGGGCTTCGGACTTGTAACCGGAGGGTTGCCGGTTCGAACCCCAACCAGTACAAACGGCTGAAGTGCCTGTGAGCAAGGCACCTAACCCCTCACTGTTCCCCGAGCGCCGCTGTTGGCAGCTCACTGCCTCGGGATTAGCGTGCTTCACCTCACTGTGTGCCTCACCATCATTGTGTGCTGAGTGTATTTCCACTAATTCACGATTGGGTTAAATGCAGAGACCAAATTTCCCTCACGGGATCAAAAAGGACAAAGGTCTAGGCGTTTTTAGATATTTTAATGATGAAATGTAACACAGCATACCTTTCTGTCGTACTTAAAAGTGTCTTACTGTCTTACTTAAAAGTGATGTGATCTTCAATTTTAATGTTATAGTCTAGTAAATGTAATAATTGCAATTTTACTTGATCAAAGACACCTTAAAGCCCAACAGGTAGAATGAATGTGTTGGCCAGTGAGGAGAAGCAAGGGTGATGCTATTAGCAGAAGTAAGATAAGATAAGATATTCCTTTATTAATCCCCCTTGGGAGAAATTCACAGTGACCAGCAGTACAAGGGGATAGAGGAGTGCAATAGAAGACCTGCATATAGACAATATACACTAAACAATAAATAGATTTACCTAAATTAAGATAAGATAAGATTATATGCGAGCTCTTTGAATCAGGTCAGATTAAAGATGAAAACCTATATACATACATGGTAGTCATCATTGAGGTGAACAGTGCAATTGGTAGGTGGACATACCTAATAGTCATTATTGAGAATGAACAGTGCAATTAGTAGATGAAGATAACACGGTGCAATTGGTAACGGGGGGCGGAGCTCAGTGGGTAGAGCGCGTCGTCCACTAATCGTAGGTTCCCTCCTCCAACTGTCCGCGTGTCGAAGTGTCCTTGAGGAAGACACTAAACCCCTAACTTGCTCCCCGGGCGCTGAACACGGCTGCCCACTGCTCCTATGTACCATAGGATGGGTCAAATGCAGAGAACCAATCCCCTCCACCCCCTTCCCTTTGTTGCAATTTCCCAGCTTGGGATCAATAAAGTATTTCTATTCTACTCTAACCGAGTCCTGCTGGGGTGTATATATAAAAAATAAAAAATAAAAATAGATGTGCAGATATATTGGTCTTAAAAAATGGATGTGCAAGTGAGCAAAATGTGCAAAATACAAAATGTGCAAATATATATAGAGGTAGTAAGTAGACATGTGAGAAGACATAATTTACAGCGGCCTAGGAAAACAGTCCTGAGGTGTGGGGTGCGGTGTTCAGTCCATTATCTGGAGGTGTCGGGGCTATCGAGACGTTGGGAGTGGGTGGTTGAGGTGTTGTTGAGTCCAGTTGGCTCAACTTTCCACAACTGCACACATGCCTTGGAGACATAAGACTCTCAAGCCTGGTAGTGGCCAGTATGAGTTATGTAATTGGCCTAAAAAAGCCAATTGATTTTGTTTTATTTACTTCTTTAATTAGTAGAGGTATTAAGTAGGAGTCTTAAGGGAAGACTCTTGTTTATAGGGTAATGGCTAGTTAGGTTGATTTCCAGCAGGGAGATACTAAGTTATCCATGACTTTAAAACCAAGGCTATAATATGCAATATATATGTATTTGAGCAACATGGCAGAAGTGGTAAAAAAAATACCTTGTTAGTTTCTTGTATTTTTGTGAAGAAAAAAAAAGTAATATTTTCCCCAAACATTCATCCTGTCTCGGTTCAATGCTGGGCTTCAAGTTCATAAGGGATTGGATAAATACTGGGAGATATGGCAGCTACACTACAGAAATGGCCTACAACAACAATATGGGGGACACTTACATTTTGTTTGTCTTTTGCTTAAAACATGTTCACCTAACTTCCACCATGTCACCCCTCAACAAGCCTGACTGGGTTAAACATTTGGAAGACATTGAAGAAACCTTAAAGACGACATTGGAAGAAGCAGAACTGAAATTGCAACAAGAAAGAAAACAAAGGTGCCCATGTTTTTTTTTTTAATGCATTGATTTTCCTCCATTCTTCTCCAAACTTCTACCCTGTCTTAGTTAAGGTATGCCAAAGTTGTCTGTCCAGTCAGGCAACTCATCATCGGATAAGCCTAACATGAGAGATGGGAGAAAAATGACAGGAATTGCAATGAAAGATCAGGGGGGGCCTAGATATTTTTGATTTTTAAATTTATTTTCCCGAAAAACTTCCCCCCGGTCTTATTTCAAAGGGGCCTGGGCTGGGTTGCAGGTTTGGCAGGGATCAGAGAAACCTGACAGGAGAGATGGGGGAAACATGGCAACAATAGGGGAAAAATTACTTCCTTCCTTCCCATGACTTGCAAAACCAATTGCCCATTATAAATAAATATTGACATCTTGCACATCAAATAAAATTTTTAACTAAAACTTTGTTTAACTAAAAAAGTAACCCTAACCCTAAAACCAAACCCAAAAACAAACTCTAAAATGAAACCTTTACTTTAAAAACTAACCCTAAACCAAATCCCAAAACCTAACCCTAAAGCCAAATCCTAAACCAAATCCCAAAACCTAATCCTAAAGCCAAATCCTAAACCTTAACTCTAAAATGAAACCTTTAATATAATACCTAACCCCAAAACCAAATGCAAAACCTAACCCTGAAACCAAACGCAAAACCTAACTCTGAAATCATACTCTTACTCTAAAACCTAACCCTTACCCTACAGCCCTAGAGTTGACCACAAACAAACAGTAATCAGAAGGAAGTCACAGTAAACGTGTCATTGTTAACTGAATCAAAAACAGCAGTGAAATGTGGTCAAACACACCATGTGTCATCTGCTGGATTCCAAGCAGACTGGCAGTAGAGGCTGTCAGGGGAACGGTACGATCATGCGGAGAGCGGCTCCACTATGTCCCATGATGCTGTGTGGTTTGGGAGTTGGGGTTTGCGGGAGAGGTAGGGGGGGTGCACATAGAAAAGAGCCTTCCGGGAACAACGCAGAAATTGAATAAAGTTTCTCCACTTACAAACGGAAAATAGCCATTATGACATACAAACCATATAGGAACCATTATCAGTAATTTGGTGGGGACTTGGTGGTGGGTCTTGAGAATTGAATTGTGGAATCATTTATCACACTAGGAACACTTCAATTCAATAAAATGGTGAATCCATATACTACACACACACACACACACACACACACACAGAAAAGGTGGGTAGCGTTTGGAAGGGACAGAGAGAGAGAGAGAGAGAGAGAGCAGGACAGAGGTAGAGAGCGAGCGAGAATGTGTTGGTCTCACCCCTGAAGGCCTTGTTATGGATCTCAACGCTGTCTTGGGTACAGCTGTCTCCACCCCAGCACTCAGCACACTTTCCACCTATCCTGTCGAAATAGAACAAGAAAAAGTGGGAGACGGCCACTTCTATCTCTTCATGGGACGTCAGGGAAGCGCATATGAAAACAGCACAGTTAATCACTATATACTTATTTGTTAGATGTTTTTTGGGCTGGGGGATTTTGTGGTTATTTTTTTCACCCTAGTGCTTCATTTAATTTGACAGCTAATTTTAGAGGATCAAGGAGGCCAGTTTGCCAGGGTGTCTTCGAGCGAGGCTTAGTATGACAAATAGCACTCCTTAAGTCTACTGTTTTCTCTCTCTCTCTCTCTCAATCTCTCTCTCTCTCTCTCTCTCTCTCTCTCTCTCTCTCTCTCTGTCTCTCTCTCTCTCTCTCTCTCTCTCTCTCTCTCTCTCTCTCTCTCTCTCTCTCTCTCTGTCTCAGTCTCTTGCACAGTCTCTCTCTCTCTGTGTCTGTGAAGATTAACCTTTGTGGTGACTGGTGACACTGTTTTCCATTATTTCCACAGTCATCCAGCGAGGAGTAGGTCGCACGCACAGAGGTGTCGAGGACTCACTGTGTCTAAAAAAAAAAACACATCCCAAACAAAGCAAAATGAATTAAAATGGAAAAGGCACTGGAGTACAGCACAGCCTGGACTTGAATAGTCCAACAGACTCGAACTGATTACAATAGAATAGGGCTGATTAGAAAGGATGTGATTAGAACACAGCTAAAACGAGTGCTTGCATCTCACAGAATAGGACAGCATAGAGTTGAATATACCTGAATAAATATGGATGGATTTTAGAAGTATATGACCATGATAAATACAACAATAATGTGCTAACATGATATAATATATGTGGATAGGCTTGAGTGGACTTGAAGAGCATAGAACAACTTTAATTGAATGGAAAATAATATCACACTTGTAGTGAGGCTAAAATAAGAATGCATCTAAAAATAATTCAAACCACCAGGTTTTACAGACCAGGTACACACACACACACACACACACACACACACACAGAAAGAGAGTCAGGGCTTGTGAGATCAAAGAGATTTTTGGAAGAGTCATAGTTCTTGGTTAGTTTGTGTCACTCACCAAGGTATGCTGGCAGAAGCTGAACAACAGGGAAATCAAAGGAAGGAAACAAACAAGCACCATGTGAAGTTCTCCCTGTGTATCTGCTCTTTTGATTTGGGGGAAAAATAAAATAAAACAATACAAAAAAAAAAGAATATTTTCTTCGACCCGCTCTCCAGTTGATATTATCACAGATTGGACACTCATTCCATACAAATGGGTGCAGTACTTGGTCGAACGAACTCTTGGGGTAATGCCCGTTTCCACTTCATCCAAGTCATCGCAGCAAAGGAATGAGAGACAAACGGAATAACCCATGCACACAATTCAAGGCCTGCTAATGGAACTGCACAGTGTTGAAACATGAGGTCATTTATAATGTGCACTCTCAAGCTAAAAAATAGCTAATTGAATTTAACACTGTATTATAATGATACAGAGAAATATTCACAGAAATGTCACAATATTGAAATATTGTGAACAACATAATCAACTGTATTTGGTACGATGTTGAGAAGATATACGGTGTGAACTGGTTTCAAGATAGGAAAGGCAGGTAAGGTAAGCAGTATCCAACCGAAAAATTCTCACCTTCCCCATCAGTCCAAAGGCCGCTCCCCGAAAACACACGACTAGCTTGCTATCTTAGCATTAGCTCTGCCTAGCCTTGTGGAAGAGTCCAGTCATGCACAATGAGTGAATTGATGCTTGAGTGAAACAAGGACCTAGGGTAGACAGACAGACAGGTATCCCATCCAAATTAATTTGGGCAGAATGAAATAACAAGCACATCTTCACATATGCATTACCATATATAACCAGCACACATGTATCAGTGTATGTGAGGAAGAGAGGTTCAAAATATGACTTCACTTTCACTGGCGGTAGCAAGGAGGAGAAGGAAGTGATGTGGCAAGACTCCACACTAAGCACATTTTGCTGCCATGGGCCACTAAAGAAAGAATGTGGGGAAAACTACTTGCACAAATGCAAAATCAAATTTCAGAGGATTTATTTTTGTATTGAAAGTTAAAAAATATATATTTTTTTTTATTAAAAATGGAAAATAATACACGTTGGCATTCCTAATGAAATAATTATATACATATTAGGATTTATTGTTAAAGTGTCATTATATATATGTTTATTTTAATATCTGAATGACCTGGTGACAGATCCATCAATGGTCACTTACATCCTTGTGTGCCCCTCAATGTCTTCCTGGGTCTTCCTGGACCACTTTTTAAAACGCAAAGTGCTTTTTCAGGAAAAAAAAAAAAAAAAAAAAAAAAAAGAGTGTGCTTGGAGGACTGTGTTCTTTATAGCATTGGCTGCACCTTGCTGAGCCAGGGGGCAGCAATTCACGGAGTCAGCAACACGCTTTTGCACAGGAATATGCCAGATTGTTCCTTTATAATGGGGGAACACACTCTCTCTCGCTCACACACACACACACACACACACACACACACACACACACACACACACACACACACATCACAGGAAGGGACTGTTTGTTGTTGGCAGACTGTCAGCCAAATGTGTTCTGGAGATGTCGTTTTTAAATTTTTAGTTTGGAGGGATCTTCAGAAGATCATCTTGTTGTTTTCTTTCTCATTCTCACTTGGCTCATCAGTTGCTGTAATTGCCTCCATCACTGATGTTTTCATCCAAAGAATGTTATAATACATGTGACTGCATACCCAGCTAGCCTAAGTCAAACCCCAGAGGAACCTAAGGTTTGACTTTTAACCCTGGCGGTGTCAATGCAATATACTCTGCGCTAACTGTGTGATGCCACACATGCACAATGATGGGTCTGCTATGCACATATCAAGCTGCATTCATTTTTTAGAGCCCATGTCTGAAAACAATATGTAGGTTAATGTGTTTTAAACCACAACACAAACAGTAAAACCATGAACAATGTAAATATTGTAATACAATGCACTTATGCACATTGAGATGTCAGATTTGATTGAATACAGGCAATAACCGTGGCGACATGTGAAATCATGACATGTTAAAAAAAAGGCATCCATGAAATGACTACATCGACTTTAAAGGAAGACAAAAAAGTTTGAAGTGTGCTCTTAAAGAATGTCAGTTAAAGTTCAGACTACTGTCAAGGATGACTGCAAAAAGTGCCCAGCAAGTTGCCTCTGGGCTGTGGTTTTTAGCCACCTATTTTTCTTTTATTTGTCTTTCCCTGAAACCGCCCCCCCCTCTGCCAGCTCTCCCCAGCTCGCACTCTATCAGTACTGGAAAGACCTTTCTCTCCACCCCAATCCACAGAACAGGACGAAACAATTTTTCTGTAGCGAAAAAAGACAAGAAATCCTCCAAAGAACGTCTTTTCATTTTCTGATCGATTAGCTTCTTATTTGTTGTTGTAAAGCTGCTTGCGATACTATCCATTTGGAGAATTGATCTTGTTCCACTACTACCACTACTACTACTACTACACTACTAATACTACTACTACTACTACTACTACTACACAACTACTACTACTACTACTACTACTACTGCTGCTACTACTACTACTACTACTACTACTACTACTACTACTACTACTACTACTACTACACTACTACTACTACTACTACTACTACTACTACTACTACTACTACTACTACTACTACACAACTACTACTACTACTACTACTACTACTACTACTACTACTACTACTGCTGCTGCTGCTACTACTACTACTACTACTACTACTACTACTACTACTACTACTACCACTACTACTACTACTGCTACTACTACTACTACTACTACTACTACTACTACTACTACTACTACTGCGACTACTACTAGACCTAGAACTAGGTTCAGTATTTAGTTGCTTAGGAGTCACTTTGTATCCAAAGCAAAAACAGTGAATTCATAGTCATGTGAAATTTCGGGGCCGGTGAGGGGTCACATCAGACAGTGGACAACGAATCCAGTACCTTTTGCCTGAAAGTCAATGCCTCTGCCAGCCAGAGAGCCAGGACCACGACATCATTAAGGGATGTGTGGTAGACCTACTTCTGAACTTACTTTCAACCATGAACATACTTTAAAACTTGGGAGTTTGCAACAGCAATGTTTCAAAGAACCTTGAAGAGATTTCTTCAAATATTATTTAATGTTATACCTTCTTCTATACATCTGTGTTGCGGGAGTTGTTGTTTGTGCTTATGTTGTTTATTGTACAGTTTTTAATTCAAATGTATTCCGTGAGCAATGAGCCAAATAATTTTTGAAAGGATCCCTTCAAATTATCTTGTTATACTTAAATATGTTCATGCATGCACATTCATTGATATTTATTTGGTCCTCCTTACCTAAACTGCATAACCTTTAAACCCATCTCTGCTGAAAAAAATTGTTGAACTTCAATGAGGCGAACAAGGAGCAATTTTATTCTTGAGAAGGTTTGAAGTATTAGAAGTATTAAGCCCTACCAGTACACTGTCCAATTCAGTTTGGAACGTTTACAGTTAGTACATATACTATCACATTTATTTAAAATCATTTAGTGATTTTTCTTTATGGATGATTTCTCTTTTTTTATTGATTCATTTCAAAAAATTATCCTCAATTATGTGTTTATTTTCCAGTGATTTATTTTGAAGTGCGGCATCATTCAAGTTGTCAGTTCACCAGGGATGGCCATCATCACAATACAATATTTTCAACTGGCATTCAAGCAAAAAAAAAAAAAACTCTTAATAAGAGGTTAATGGATCAATCATGACCTGACCAATGCAGAACAAACAAACAAAAATCCACCAAATGTCAAATCTGAACAGAGTCACTACTGTTATTTTATTCCCCTCTTTACAAGTCAAAGCAGGTCCAAACCTATGTGACACGGTCGAACACAAGCTCTTAAACACCTTTCTCTACTCTCCCTCCTTCAAATTCTGCTCACAGACAACATGGTCTCACGTTGACTAATGGCACACAGCGGTTCCACATCAATTCATAAAAATAAAAATAAAACACTGATGTGTCTCCTCCTCCTCCACTATTCTGCTCTCTCTTTCTCCCCTGCCTCTGGGCTGGAAAAAGGAAAGACAAAAACGAATACAATCAGTGATTGAAACCTATTAACTTTTACATGATGAACCATTGAAGATGAACTCTTCACTGTAAATCATTCCTAAAAGTTTCATCCAATTTCCCCCTTCTGAGTCTGGCAGCAAAGCCCTGAATTCTTGATGGACCGGCTATTTTTGATTCAGATCATCCTATGGTTTGGGGTATGTTAATTATTTGTATTTACTTCCTCAAATCCAATTGACTTTGCACTGAGCCAAAATGGTAACTGTTAAATACATTCAATATGTATGCTCCGACATCCTCTCATGTGGAGGGAACCCTTAGGACAGCTCAGAACGCAGAGTATGCATTGTCTCATTTGGGCCAATCAGGAGCCATGCCAACCGGTAACCACAACAGAGACCAAAGCACTTTCACAGAAGCAAAAGTGAGATGGATTTCCACACCAGCGGAGTCCGATTCATGCTGCTACACGTACAGCCTGTTTTCACGCCGTTTCAACAACTTTCTTATTTCTTTAGGTGTCTGTAGTTTTTTTTTTCTTTAGGATGTTCCATATACACACATTCAATGCATGGCCACTGCCTGCCATGTTTTTGATTGCGAAATGGCACTTGTGATTCTGCAATTTCCTCAATTTTTGAGAATCACTTCTGGGTTGCTGGGGAATAGAATCAGTTTGTGTCTGGTGGGCTGTGTTGGCAAAATTGTTGCCTTTCAAACTTAACGACCAAAAAATGTAACTGCATCTATCATTAGGTGTGTGGCCTCTCACGTATTCTACATCATCAAGCAGTAAACCAAAAGTATAATTTTGCCTTCACACTGAACACACATAGCAAGTAAGCAAATGCATTTTTTTTACATAAGCTACAGTCTGTAAACACTAAAGGGGATGTATTATGAATTATGGGATGAGGAAAATGTACTGTGTGCAACCTGGCATACATACCAAGAACGGCATCAGGAGGGGATGTGTAAGCTGTAATGACAGGATGAGAAGTGCTTTATGGATTCACCGCACACATGCAGCACAATGTTCGTAAGGGAAGAGCTGTTTTTGCTTTTGCTTCGTTTTAATGTGTGAGTGTGAAGGACGTGAGAAGAGGCTGAAGACTGTTTTTTTTTTTTTTTTTTATCTAGGTCATGTATTCATGGAGCTCTTTCATTTTGGCGCTCTTCTCTCCCCCAAACTGTCAACTTGTTGAAGACCCGAGGTGAGGCACGGGGAGATAAGACATAGGAAACAATCATCATTTTCTTTGGCGGGGGGTTTTCCAATGAGACTCCCATCCTGCTAAGTGATTTCACCGTGACACAAACACGCAACAGAAACCACTGATTCTCACTTTATTTAACCTGAGAACGGGGCAGGAGGGTTCTAAGTTTGAAACACCAATGTTGGCACTCTACCTGCAGGCATTCATCCACCGAACCTCTGAATCCAATAATAAATACAGTCCCCAAAAAAATTCAGCAAAACAATAAGCACAGGCGAGCAATACAAATAGGCAATAAGTGAATGAGAGGCGGAGAGACATAGAGAGCAAGACAGAGAAACAGACAGACACACCAAGAGAGGTGGATAGTGAGTGTGTTTCGGGTCGTGGAGTGTGAATGTTTGTCCGGGTTGGGGGGGGGGGGGGGGCTGCGATATTTAAACAGGTGTATCCATCTTGATTACTCATTTGGCTTCAGCGCAGTCCCGGGCAGACCCCGGGGCAGCACTGAGCCCAGCAAATGCTGCACCTCCCCCCGTCTCGTCCCAATCTGTCCATGGAAAGCGTCCAGAAACCTAGCCCCTGTCCAGGGTCCTGAACATACTCTGTCGCCGTCAACGACGCTATCTATGGGCCTGAACATACTCTGTCGTCGTCTATGACGCTATCCATGGTCCTGAAACCGAGCCACTGTCCAGGGTCCTGAACATACTCTGTCGCCGTCTATGACGCTATCCATGGTCCTGAAACCGAGCCCCTGTCCGGGGTCCTGAACATACTCTGTCACCGTCAATGACGCTATCCGTCGTCCTGAAACCAAGCCCCTGTCCAGGGTCCTGAACATACTCTGTCACCGTCAATGACGCTATCCATCGTCCTGAAACCAAGCCCCTGTCCAGGGTCCTGAACATACTCTGTCGCCGTCGACGACGCTATCCATGGTTCCTGAAACCGAGCCCCTGTCCAGGGTCTTGAACATACTATGTTGCCGTCGATGACGCTATCCATGGTCCTGACACATTCTGCCCATAAAATACGCTTTCTATGGACCCAAACCCGTATATTTATAAAGTACACTCTCCACGTCCTCTATCCATGGTCCTGAAACTGCCCGTTTATATGGTACACTATACACCTCCTAAAGTACACTATCCATGGTCCTGAAACCGCCAGTGTATAAAGTGCACTACCCATGGCGCTGAAATGATGGCTGTTTAGTGTCAGCCAGAGCAACCTGTGCCATGCTATTACTTATGAACTGTGCCACTGTGTGTCACGTTAGTCACTAACAGCTTGTTGGTGCTCATATGCATGGATGGATACTATGCATGCATGGATGCATGTAAGTATATGCACACATATATGCACATATGCTGGTAGACAGGGCCAAGGCTGATGGAAGCTCTCTCATCTCGTCTCTCTCTCTCTCTCTCTCTCTCTCTCTCTCTCTCTCTCTCTCTCTCTCTCTCTCTCTCTCTCTCTCTCTCTCTCTCTCTATCTCTATCTCTCTCCCTCTCTCTCTCTCTCTCTCTCTCTCTCTCTCTCTCTCTCTCTCTCTCTCTCTCTCTCTCTCTCTTGTTCTCTCTCTCACTCCCTCTCCGGCTCTCTCTCTTTTTCTCTCTCTCTTTCTCTCTCTCACTCCATGTATCTCCCTCTCTCTCTCTCTTTGTCTCTCTTTTTCTATCTCTCTTGCTCTCTCTCTCTATTTCTATCTTTTTCTCTCTCCTTCCATCTCTCTCTCGCTATCTCTCTCTCTCTTCTCTCTCTCTCTCTCTCTCTCTCTCTCTCTCTCTCTCTCTCTCTCTCTCTCTCTCTCTCTCTCTCTCTCTCTCTCTCTCTCTCTCTAGTTACGACTATCAGGATGAGGACAACTTAGTCAATCTTAGTAACATTTTACAAAATGTCCATTACATGTATTTTATTTTCCACATTAATGATACATATTTTTTCAACACCAATTACTTGTCTATGTTCTGACTCTCTGTGTGTTTCTTTTCACCATTAATTCGATCCATTTTAGATATGTGTTTTAGATACATATTAGATACGTACATTAAAGGTCTACTGTAAGGTCATTCCTTTGACTTCCAATGACATCATCGGCACCATGGGAGGTGGTCCGTATCCCATGATGCAACACAGCCCCACACTCATGTTCATGTGGCAAAACGGATTATGCAGTGTTGTCTCCGGCACTCACTTGTTGTCACGTTTTTTATTTTATTTTCTTTGTTGTTGTTTTTTTTTTTGTACTTTGCATGACAAACGTATGGGCTCATTTTCGTTCACGTGTTTCATCCATGGTGTGCGAGCATCTTATTTGGGGACACATTTAATTGGGAAAATGTGCTTGCTGGAGCACACACTCATACGGAGTTATCGGCAGTGAGTTCATCCCCCTGGCCTTTGGAGGCCAGTGAACCTGAATAGCAGTAGCGAGGAGGCAGAGAGTGGTCGTACATTCAGTGTTTTTGAACTGTTGTTTGGAGAAGAAAACACATTTAATTATTGACAGCAGAATCCACAATGCTCGATGTCTCTTGAATGTAATGGGGTATGGCGAGGGGGCAGGGGTGTGGTGGTGTCTTGGTCGGGAAGGAACATGACTGTTTTGCATAAAACATGTTTGTTTGTTTGTTTCCTGGAATAGTGTTTCTGTGTATGTACAGGAGTTCCATAAGCTCTGCATATTGTACGAGTTGTGTGTGTGTGTGTGTGTGTGTGTGTGTGTGTGTGTGTGTGTGTGTGTGTGTGTGTGTATGTGTGTGTGTGTGTGTGTGTGTGTGTGTGTGTGTGTGTGTGTGTGTGTGTGTGTGTGTATGTATGTGTGGTGTGTGTGTGTTTGTATATGTGATTGTGTGTGTGGTGTGTGTGTATGTGTGCATGAGATAAATGTGCATTGCATTAACTTTGTTAATGTACTGTTTAATTACACTTTAACTCTAGCCCCATGGTTAGGTAGTGTCTTGTCATTCAGAGATGCAGGGATATGGGTTTGAACCCCAGTTCATCGTCTGCCTTTCTGCAAAGCATCCTAAAGCTAATATGCCCAAACCCCTACCAGGTCCACAATGGCATGTATCTAAGAATAACCCACAAACAGACACATTCACTATCATACTTTGGATAATAGCGCAATCAACCGATTTAATCACACATACTTTGTATTAAGTATGCTCACTCCGTGAGGTCTTGTCCAGCTTGTGCTAATAGTCATACAATAAAAGCAGTATTTGCAAAAGCATATATATCTGCATGAGTTTGATCATCCGCCGTGGTGTGTGTGTGTCTGGGGGGGGGGGGGGGGGGGGGGGTCATTATTATGTCATTGAATGACCTCTCACTGACACCAGGGTCAGCGACCTTTCGCTGACTCCAGGGGAAACAGGGATAGGGTTGTGCCATCGGAGCCTAACAGTCTGCACAACATCAATGGAGAAACCACTGACAATGTCTCGCTGGGTTACCTGTGCATTGGCAGAGTCATCCAGCCAGGCATGGGAGCGAGGGGAGAGAAGAGACAGAGAGCATGTTGGGGTGGCGGAGGCGGGGTGTAACATCTTAAAGGCGCGCAGGTCAATTTTATAAGACTGTGAATTCATTTAGTTCCCTGGTGGCCACCGATGGCTGGCAGATGTATGTCTTTCTAATGGCTTATTTCCCTGAACCGCCATGGTAAATGTTCAACGGTTTCCTTTCCCGCCTGTAAACCCTTATTCTTTTCCCACAAACATTGAAATTAAAACAGGTCGACGAAAATGAAAAGCACTGGTCTTTGCACAGAAAGGGGAAAACATCAGCACTTTAATCGCCCAGAAACATGAGTGAATGACTTAAAATTAGATTAGAAGCTCATCTGCATAATTACACAATTGTATTTGTGGAGTGGCTCATTTTAATTTAGCTGGCTGTTAAGATACACATCGGGTTGTTTAAAACACGATTTCAAACAATGCAGAAGGTGATTTCAACCAATGGGTTGGCATGCACGATGATGGATGCTTGCCCAAGCATCTGGAGATGCGGACGTTTTTTATTGAGCATGTGTTGTTTTGGTAGATTCTCTGTGATAATGCACCACCACTGTGTCTCGGTAACATGAGTTGCTGTGAGCATATATCCATTAGCTTATCTGTAGCACTCTCTCGCTCTGTCTCTATGTCTCTCTCTCCAATTAATGTATGTGCATGTGCATAATAGGGTGTGCATATAATATATGACATACACATATCTTCATGTCTAAGAGTGTGCATGAGCGTGTGTGTACACATGTAACTGAGTTACCACATATGTGCGCCACTACACATTATATGAAAAGTATTACACAATCACATTTAACAGTGTAAATGTTGTCGGCCGAGCTGCGCCGTGGTTGACAAGGCGCAGTGCAAATGGCCTTATCGGTTTCCCCTGGCTTCAACACCGAGCCCTGCCACTTGACAGGAGGGCTATGGAACACCATTAGCATCATCCTCGACGTCTGCGCTTAACTGCTCGGTTTAACTGCCTAACCACTCGGAGTCTCGTGACGGGCGCCGATGCCGCGTTCCTCAAGGACGCACTGCACAAACCACAGTCTGACGTGGAAGCGGCGTCTAGCAACCTTTCATGGATGAGCCAACGTGAAACGGACAGTGCTGAGCGTATGCGGCTAATTAATCCAGTTTCGTATCGCCTTTCTCTGTTTGGACGCGGAGGCTGAAGACAGTTGGGATTATTAGCTGACGGACATGAGCTGTATCTGAGAACGTTAGTCACCGCGTGACTAAGTGGATGTGTTAAAAAGTCTGTGACTAATCATTGAGAAACAGGAACATTGTGGTGGGGGGAGAATAGATTTGCTTCTATTGATGAGTTATGGTGATTAAACCATTTGAACTCCAACATTGGCACAACTCAGAGTGACCTGAGAGATGATGATTTAAGCTACAACTGACCATACAGTGAGAACCCCAGATGAGAGACATTGAAGTAATGAGAATTTAAAATATGTAATATAAATGTCAAAAAGAATGACCAAAAATCTACCGAAATGAGGAAAATAAATACAATGCAATGTCAAAGGAGTTAGAATAATCCAATCTGGAAAAAATATTTTTTATGCAACGAATAGAAAAACTGAAATAATATACAAGTTACAGTTGAGCTGGTACTTTTCTACTCGAGTCAAATTTTCGGACCAAAAACAGTTAACAACAGCGTCGCACCATCGTCCCCTCCCCCGCCGCTCCTCCCCCCATTATCCTCCTCATTTTCCGTCTCCCCTTCCTTCCTTCCTCCCGAAATGTTGTACTTTAGTGAGTCGAGACGAGATGTTTTTTAGCATTCCCCGGCGTTCTCAACACCGTGTCGCCTGCTCCATTTTGTCAGGCAGAGCGGTAATGAGCTCCATCCAACTGTATCATAATTGCCCCCTCTTTTTCCGCGCAGAATTCATGATGGCGCTACTGGGTATCGGATCTGCGCCATTGATTCGGCTGTCCGAACTTTTCATTGCCGCGGCCTGATACAGCGCGACCCACCACAGACAGGAGTCCTTTTCAAACAGCATAATTGGAGGTAGTTTCATCCGGTTTCCTGAAAATTATTAGGTAAGCAAAGGGTCGAATCATGTTAAATCATAAAGTCGATTCCAATAAAACCCTTTTTGCCTGGCGCTGTAATACTTCTACCTTGCAGACTGGGTCTAACGATGTGGCAGGCTTGGTTACAATGGGAGTCTTTATAGTGGTGTAAATTGTTATTGCGCAGCATTCCCAGCTGAAATGTTGAAACTTTACAGGAAGAACTGGTGATATACATCCGGCTTATGGTCCCTTATGCAATACTGGATGGATACAGACATTGATATAACTTTAGACATATTAGCAACGGTTGAATACAGCATGAATAAGAGATCCATGGTTGCATGTTGATGGATAACATGCATATTTAATGATTAGGAAATCCACAGTGCAGTGGATTACAGTGCAAGAAGCATCACCGGCTTTGGATGGTACAATAGCAGATGTCGTTCGCTCTGCACTTTTCTCCAAATCGAATTTATATACACCTTGATTGCCTGCATTTCCTCGCATGGTGGGGCTCTGCGGCAGAAAGCAAACCCCTAACAATCATGATGGTAATACAATACCAATTTAGCCATACTTTATGTTTTGAAGCCAATTTAACCAATGGAAGGCTATTTATTTACAAAGCATTTTGTCATAATTGATGAAATTCCCTCTACATCCTGACAGCAATCAAAAAATAAAGTGCTCTCACAATAAATTCTAAAATAACCAGGTATCTGTGCCTGTCATGGGCCTATAATAAGTGCAAGCGATAATTTAATTTGGCCTGAATGAATGATTGGCCTACCTGTCTTCCTGCCTACCGGCTCCCTGTACGCACTCCTTCCCATGCACTCATTACTCATGACTGGAGTCATCCACAATGCTAACGCTGGCGACCTAGTCAGGTGTTTTGGGGAGTGGTTTTGGAGGAAGGCGTGAAAGGAGGGGGCCGGGATTTGCTTCGGTTGAATACTTGCTAAATCAAGCTCACTCTGGCCGTGTGTTGCCAAATTGCCTACCCTGGCTTTAATAAAACATTTTGGTCGTTATTTAATACTCCAGCACATGGAAGAGTGAGCGGTTCACCCGGCAAAACAAGGGAGGGGAAGGGACCCAGTGTGTGTGCAGAGATACTGAACAGCCAGACAGAGCGCTTCCAATCTGGCCCTGTCCATCTTGGCAGATGGACAGAGAAGATAAGCCAAGTGGTCAGCCTTGTTGTCACCGCTCACAGATAGACCAGCGCATCGCTGCCACATACTGAGCTGATTAGATGAACGCACACACACACACACAAAACAAAACTAAGACCAAAGACAAGGCGAGTGGTGAGTCAACGTCACCTGATGAGCTTTATTAAAACAACACATGGCCTGGATTATTTCTCTCTCTCTCTCTCTCTCTCTCTCTCTTTCTCTCTCGCTCTCTCTCGTTTTCTGTATCTCTCTGCCTATACATCTCACTCTCTCTTTTTTCTCAAGAAGAATAGCATAGTCTTTCCCTCCTAATCTTTTTTTTTCATTGAGAGAGAGAGGGAGAGAGAGAGAGAGAGAGAGAAAGAGAGAGAGAGAGACAGAGCCAGAGAGAGAGAGAGAGAAAGAGAGAGAAAGAGAGAGCGAGAGAGAGAGAGAGAGAGAGAGAGTCACAGAGAGCTAGAGTACATGGAGGATGTTGCGAAACTCGCTGAGTCATCAGGTGTTTACCAAGATGGAGGAGTGTCTGGGCACTTTTAGTTTCACACGCCGCTTGCTATTTATTCAGCTCCATTTTTTATTTGGCTACAGATTTTTTAATGAACACCAAAGGTTAGATATATTTATGTACATGTGTAGCCAAATAAGAAGTGCACGTCACAAAATGTTGCAACGATTTAGAGCTATATATTTGAGTATTACGCTCCATTTCAATTTTTGTAGAATTAAATAAACAATTTAAAAACCCTGCTGGTCTGCTCATCTCAAATGTCCTCACTATTTAGTCATGTAGCAGACACCCATAGTGGCTTAAAGTGAATAGTACTCCAGATACATGTCACTAAGGAGCAGATAGAGGTTAGAGGTTAGCTTAGCACGAGCATGGCTACGTGTGGACTGTGGACACTGGGGGGGTTGAACCCACAACCTTACAGCTGGAGTGTAACACACCCTAACCGCTAAAGTACTACTACCACTAACTTTCATGAAGTTATTTCTGTATTTTAAGTGTTTTTGTTATTTCAAAGGTGCTCTTTAAACGCAACTTGAGCTAATGCAGTGAAGCAGAATTCCATTACAATTATCACTATCTTTTTTGTGCTGTTATGACCATTATAAAAATAGAAGAGTATATTTATGAGAGTGTAGTAGCGGTAAGGTCATCCTCCTCATCTCAGTCCGTCCAAGAGGAGGTGGGGAGGTGGGAGGGGTGTGGGGGGGAGACGGCGGCAGGAAGGGGGAGAGAGAGAGAGATAGACTCCACACCGCGGTGTGATCTGCCAAATTAAATATGTGAGGAAGCGTCCCGGCAGCCTTTAATCACATGACCTTCATCACAAGTAATTCCTAGCGGCAGAGGTTTATCATGGCAACGCACCACGGACACAATGCATAATGACATCATTGGCTGAAAGGAGGGGGGGGGGGGGGGCGGGGGGCTCTTGAGTTATGTGGCGTTGCATTTTTTATTTATTTTTTTCCGGTGGAGAAATGTCGGCGCGATGCAGCCTTTAATAGCAACAAAACAAAAAGGACGTCTTTCTTCATCTTTTTTTTTTTTTTTTTTGGGGGGGGGGGGGGGGCGCGGTTGTGACGGAGCAAGCAGTGGATACAGACCGACCTACCCATGGGAAATCAGACATTTCTGGATAAAGATATAGATAGATGTATAGATACATGTATGTGTGTATACATATATTTGTTTTGTTTCATTGATATATATATATATATATTTTGAGGGGGGGGGGGGGGCGTTGCCTGAGGACTCGTCCATACTGCAATTGTTGATTGACCTTGACACTTCGGAAGGTCAGATTACTTATTTATTTATTTATTTATTTATTTATTTATTCATGTATGTACAGTATGTATGTATGTATGTATGTATGTATGCATGTATGTATGTATGTATGTAGGTATGTATGTGTGTATGTGTGCGTGTGTGCGTATGTGTGTGTGTGTGCGTGTGTGCGTGTGTATGTGTGTATGTGTGTGTGTGTGTGTGTGTGTGTGTGTGTGTGTGTGTTTGTTTGTCAGTTTGTTTGTTTATTTTTATTTTATTTAATTTTTATTTATTTTTTTAGGGGGGGATAGGCTTAAATACCTTGTATGACTCAGGGGCTTACTTTCTCACACCACAGCCCAAAATAAGGTTGTGTTCTGATACACCGTTCTACAGTTCAAGATTCCCAACGCCTTTAGACCAGATCGTTAATTCATCCCAAATCAAGCAGAGATTGACAGCACTGTCTGATCATATGGCGTGGACAGGCGTTGGATGGTCAGATTGACAGCACTGTCTGATCATATGAAGTGTACAGGCGTTGGATGGTCAGATTGACAGCACTGTCTGATCATATGGCGTGGACAGGCGTTGGATGGTCAGATTGACAGCACTGTCTGATCATATGAAGTGTACAGGCGTTGGATGGTCAGATTGACAGCACTGTCTGATCATATGAAGTGTACAGGCGTTGGATGGTCAGATTGACAGCACTGTCTGATCATATGAAGTGTACAGGCGTTGGATGGTCAGATTGACAGCACTGTCTGATCATATGGCGTGTACAGGCGTCAGATGTTCAGATTGACAGCACTCTCGCCCAATGGCGTTGAGGGGGCCCCCAAGGTCCCCTAAGAACTTGC
>JAXIVH010000035.1:956243-963743 GCA_036785325.1 Urophycis tenuis | reverse complement strand
CGCTCACACGGAGAAAAAAAAAAAAAAAGCCCCGCAAGATTTGTTAACACTGATTACACAAAATTAGTTATTGTACAAATCAGTACATCGGGTTACTGTTGAAGATAGAAACTATCAGGCTACTGTTACAAACAGAGAGACGGGGGGTTTTCACCCAAGGCAAGACACAGGAAGCGAGGTGTAAGCTTTTATTTATAGCAAGAAAACTTTTCCCACAAAGTTTTCTACAATGTTGTTTTCACAAAAATTTACCAATTGGATCCCAAGGTGTATTGCCAACATGATGTCTGGATGCAAATACGTTACGTCCATGCACATGAGTGTGTGTGTATATATGAGTGTGTGTCAGTGTCTATACATATGTGTGCATGTGTGTGTGTGTGTGTGTGTGTGTGTGTGTGTGTGTGTGGACACATATGAGTGTGCGTCAGTGTCTACACATATTTGTGTGTACTGTATGTGTGTGAACGTGTACAGGTGTGTGAATGTGTGTACACATATATGCGTGTATGTGTGTGTGTGTGTGTATGTGTGTGTGTGTGTGTGTGTGTGCATGTACGTGTCTGTGTGTGCGTGTGTACACCTGTGTGTGTGTGTGTGTGTATGTGTGTGTGTGTGTGTGTGTGTGTGTATGTGTGTGTGTGTGTGTGTGTGTGTGTGTGTGTGTGTGTGCATGTACGTGTCTCTGTGTGCGTGTGTACACGTGTGTGTGCGTGTGTGTGTGTGTATGTGTACATGTCTGTTCACATGTATGTCTGCACAAGCGTGTGCATGTGCAGTATAAAACGTGCAGCACGGGGCAGGGCTCGCTTCGGTTCCTCTCTCCTCGTTAACGCAGAAAGTCGACACTTACGTCAACCTTACGTGAAAGACAGCAACAAAAGTGTGATTTCCTGGACAGCGCTCACCGTTATGAAATTGTAGCCCTGCGCTAAGATAAATAACAACAGGCCCTCTCCCTCTGCCTGTCTGGAGCTGAACGGTTCGATGCCAGTGACAGCCGTCTGCTGCAACAAGTGGTCGGTAATTATGAAAGGCATGGCGAAGTATCTCTCAGCTAATTGATTGTCGGGGGTAGAGGGTTAAGCTACAGCTTTTACATCACAGTGAAAACCATGCAGGTAGGTGGGAAGGAAATGGATGGATGAGTGGTGGATGGATGAACAAAGATGGATGGATGAGTGGGGAGATGGATTAATGGATGTATGAAATGCAGAGTTGAAGGATTCATAAGGATGTAAATATAGGTGGACATCCTTAGATGGGGTGACTGAAGGATGGAGGGGTGAATGCCTGTGGGACAGATGGACAAATGGTCGGCCAATGGAATAGATCAACTGGAGGAATGGATGGCTGTGTGGACAGACGGATAAAGTATGATGATTCATGAACATAATGAGGGATTCATTTTCTAGCGGCGGACCAACTGGTGGACACAAGCACAGACCACGAAAGACATCCAGTGCTGACTGCAGCGAGGGGAAACCAGACCCAAGAGACCCCTGGAGGTGGATCTGAAACAAGAGGGCAGAGATTAACCCGGGCTCTCTTAGCAGCTTGTTGACGGGCCGAGCATGTCAGAACTGAGACCCGAACATGAAAGGATCAAACCCCGACCACCCCCCCCCCCCTTGAGGTACCCGCTCCACTCCATCCCTTCTTATCGGCCGTTGGGTTTTGGGGGTTGTTGAAGAAAAGCCTCTTCAATTCCCTCCGCAAAAAAAAAAAAAGTGTTATAATAAAAAACTCCTGGATTTGTTTGTTTGCTGTTTATTTCGCTGCCGTGGCCCGACCTCTGAACTCTGGCTGCACTGTGAATAAAGACATCCAGAGCGTCAGTGCAGTGGCCCGGCCTGCTCAAGGGCACTCAGGTGGGGGCAGGTCACCCTGGGTTGGGGCCGAAGCCTGGCTATCAGACTGCCGGGCGCATGGCAAAACACGAGCACGCAACATGAGCAGCATGTACACGATGCCATTGTGTACATTACAGTAAAAAAATGGCACAATGACGCAACATTCTGCACGCCATTCTTCATGAGATCAAGTTTTCATGTCTTGGTTTTTTCTCTGTGATATTTATCAATAATTGTGTTGCAAAATTGAAATAGATAAGAACAAAGTTGCCGTTTGATGGGCTCTCTCATCGTTATCACTCAAGCATAATTAGCCCTCAAAACGGCCTTGGTGGAAATGTGTTTTTAATTAATGCATATGTTTTGTGCTTTGCACGCTTTTCAAAAATGAGATATTTGACAAAATGTGTTTTTTTGGGGGGCGTTTTTTTCCAACTGAGTTTAAACAGCCACAGTGGGATGAAGGATACATTAGCTTGACAAATCAGCCCTGAGAATTTTAGCTCCGTTGAATGTCTTAAATTTTTTTCAGCTCTTCTTTTGGTCTAACATGTATGTGGAGGAAAAACATTAACGTTTCAAAGATTGTTATCCATCCACCCACACCCACTGTTCATCATTATAACACACTTTTTTTTTCTCGCTAAAGCAATCTGGTCTGGCAGCAAAATGTCAAGCCGAGTGTTGTCAGGAGAGTGGCAGTGTGGATAGGAAGTGGTGTGAATCGCCTCTTAAGAAACAGTTCCCAGGCAGCAGGTTTGTATTTTTTTGAATGCCACGATTATACATAATTTCATATAATTTGGGACAGCTGAGTGACGGCTGCAGTGGGAGAATGACGGCTGCGGTGGGAAACATCGCATCAGTCTAAATAAACCTTTTGTGAAATCACATGACACGGCCTGGCGTCTCTCGCTCACCTGTGTGTGTGTGTGTCTGTGCGTGCCCTCCAGGATCGCGTTTCCCCCTGATAGTCCCCGGATCAAGGCTCCTGAAGCCTAGGAGCATTGCCCCACTCCATTCCCGTACAATGTAAATAAAGCTGTGTTGACTTTTGCGTCTTAAGCCCGCCATTCAAACGTTCGTCTCAGGGCTAGTGGCCTCCCCGCAGTGTGAGTCTGCGTTCCCTTGCTCGCCGGGGAGAGCAAGCAGAGACCCCGTTTAAGTTGTGTGTCTATGTGTGTGTGTGTGTGTGGCTGTGGCTGTGTGTGTGTGGGTGTGTGTGGGTGTGTGTGTGTGTGTGTGTCTTTGTGTGTGGCTGTGGCTGTGTGTGTGTGTGTGTGTGTGTGTGTGTGTGTGTGTGTGTGTGTGTGCGTGTGCATGTGCGTGTGTGTGTGTGTGTGTGTGTGTGTCTGTGTGTGGGGGGGGTGGCTGTGTGTCTGTGTGTCTGTGTGTGTGTGTGTGTCTGCGTGTGGGGGGGGGGTGGCTTTGTGTGTGTGTGTGTGTGTGTGTGTGTGTGTGTGTGGAGGAGGCGAATTGGCAGGGTTGGCCTAACACAACGGGACTTAATAACGTAACAAAACGCAGCGAAACAACATAAAACGCTACATAATGAAAGCAGCAGAAATAAACGAGCATCAAAGCAGCAGGGGTTAGGGTTTGCTTGAGATCCGCCGACCCGCCAAATGCATTACGATGAAAGGAGCCGCCATTTTGGGTGTTTAATGACTGAACAATGGTGTCAAAGGTGATCAAACCAAATAATTGCCGATTGTCTCGTTAACAAAGCGAAGGAACCGCCGGATACAGCGGCCACAAAAGAGCAGGGATTTGTGGCGTTTTTGCAGGCGAGTCGGATCTCACTCTCTATTTTAAGCTCGATAATCCCCTGAAACAAGTCGACCATGTAGTCCTGGTCCACCCTCCCCCTCACAGGACGGAGAATCAATTACCAAACTCTTAAACCATAATCAACGGGCGGTTCTTAACGTTCTTAGCTTGACGACAACCGGGTCACCGGTTGTCACCGACCACATTGCCCCCGTCCAAATTCTCCGGGATGGCTCCCATCCCTCAGCCTCACGCCCCCCCCCCACCCCCACCCCCTGCCGCCCCCTGCATCTCCATCTGTATCGCGCTGTAGTTGTTTTTCTCCATCACTCTATCTCCACATGCACAGGCTAATCGATTGGCAAGCAACTGACGCCTTCCCTCCGTCAGATGGGCGGAGAGCTTGAATTAATGACTGTTCGGGGATTTGGTTTCCCCACGCGGGGGCTGTTTCACCCACTCCTCCCGCTGTTGTCTCACTCCCCGACTCGATCCCACTTCCCCCGATGAAGAGCAGGGGCTTCAAAGGGGTTTCAAACTCTTGTGACATTTCACCGTGGTTTATTTGTATGTTATTGAAGGTTATACATCACTTGTTGTCCCCAACGCTGTGAATTTGTTAATGCCTCACACGGTCCACGTATGTTAAAAGCTTCGGGGCGACCTGGGGCCAGCGGTGAGATCTGACAAACCAACCGTGAGCACGTCGATGACTTTCCCCATATTATCTTATATTACACACCGATTTTTTAGCGTGCGCTTTGTGAGCTAATGCCCCGACCAGCTCGGTAATGGCACAGCGCAGAATGCCCTGGCGAAACCTACAAATCAACACAGAAAAGAGCCGAGCATGACCAAGCAGCAAAGGGATCCTCACCCCCACCCACTCCAGGCCTAAGCTATCGTCAACACCCTCGCATAAATTCTCTCCCTCCTGCCCACCTTGCCTTGAATCGTGGCCAGCGGGTGCAAAACCCAAGGTCAGAATTAGAGCCATTGCTCAGCGATAAAGACGGGCCTGTGCGTCGCCTTTGGGGTGATAATTATCCGCAAATCTGTGACGGATCGGCGGCCGAGGTGTTTGGTACTAAAAGGCTTTGCAGGAATTCGCCCAGGATTGAAGTGTCCCTTTGGGTGTGTGTATGTGTGTGTGTGTGTGTGTGTGTGTGTGTGTGTGTGTGCGAGTGTGTGTGTGTGTGTGTGTGTGTGTGCGTGTGTGTGTATGTGTGTGTGTGTGTGTGTGTGTGTGTGTGTATGTGTGTGTGTGTGTGTGTGTGTGTGTATGTGTGTGTGTGTGTGTGTGTGTGTGTGTGTGTGTATGTGTGTGTGTGTGTGTGTGTGTGTGTGTGTGTGTGTGTGTGTGTGTGTGTGTGTGTGTGTGCGAGTGTGTGTGTGTGTGTGTGTGTGTGTGTGTGCGTGTGTGTGTGTGTGTGGGGGAGGGTGTGTGTGTGTGTGTGTGTGTGTGTGTGTGTGTGTGTGTGTGTGTGTGTGTATGTGTGTGTGTGTGGGAGGGTGGGGTGGTGACGGTGATAAAATGAAGGGTCCCTGAATGTAATAAACATTCGGCAAAATGTAGAGCCATCAACTGATCCGCCGGGATGACTTTAATCGTAAAAAAAAAACTAATCAAAAACCTTTTTTTTTCTTTCATTATAGATGTGCCAGTGATCTAGGGTTTAGAACAACCTGTTCACATAATACTAATTATTGTTATTGAAAAGATTTTCTGGGGATTCATGTGGTCTTTGCTTATGTGATGTTAAATCCTGCAAGCCTGCCTTTGCTTAACACAGACATTGCTGAGAGGGAGAGAGAGAGGGGAGAGAGAGAGAGAGAGAGAGAGAGAGAGAGAGAGAGAGAGAGAGAGAGAGAGAGAGAGAGAGAGAGAGAGAGAGAGAGAGAGAGAGAGAGAGAGAAAGATAGGGTGGGGGGGGATTTTAAGGTCAGGGCACCTTTGCCTAATGACGCTGGGACTAATTTCAAATCCCTGCTCCAGTTTTTCCTGAATAGCTTCCATCTATTCTTAAGCTAACCTGTGAGGGCTTTTGGATTGCGGACGGATGAGTATACATTATATACCGTTGCTTCATTCGAAGAGAAGCTCCCATTTTTTCAATGAAGAACATTATGAAGTATTATGGGAAAATATTAACATGGATGGAAGAAAAATTAAGCACTGTAGCATTTTAACCCCACAGAAAGCAAATGGTGCCAATGTGCAAGTATGTGCATAATTAATTCATCCGTTATCATTGGTCACCTTTGACCATAAAGATCTTCTAATTCATACATTACAAAATACATTACACATACATTTACACAACATTAATTCATATTGTCCACCTGTTTTTAAATTCTCTATTGTTATTGTGATTTATTTATTGTGAACAACCATGATTATGATGTAATATGCCATACAATTTTTGTATCATGTCTTAGATACGCACCATGAAAAATACCTTATGAATTAAGCAAACACTTTCTTCCCACAGGAGCGTATATAACATTTGTGTAACTCTTTCATAATATATCAAGTTAGTTTACATTCAATTTTTGTGCTCATTTATCTTTTACTGTCGCTGCAATCCCTTACGGCAAATGCTAGTGTAAAATCAATCAAGCAAGTCAATATGAAATATGTTTAATACATCTGTATAGCTCCTTTCATGTTAAACTGTCTTGTCTTCACTAAAACCATACATTACTAATGATAAAGAGTTCCTTGCCTTGTTGTGGGTAAAGTGTAGTGGGGACATTGAAGGTTGTTAAGCAGAAATAAAGATAATGAATGAAAGCCATGAAAGCCATTGCTTTTCATAACAGTAAGAAATTCACAGTGACCAGCAGTACAAGGGGATAGAGGAGTGCAATAGAAGACCTGAGTATAGACAATAAACACTAAACAATAAATAGATTTACCTAAATTAAGATAAGATAAGATATTCCTTTATTAATCCCCCTTAGGAGAAATTCACAGTGACCAGCAGTACAAGGGGATAGAGGAGTGCAATAGAAGACCTGAGTATAGACAATATACACTAAACAATAAATAGATTTTAGAGGATGGAAGTAAATTACCTGTCCTCTTGACCCACAATAGCTAAAATATGTCTTGCCTGTTTGACATTTGGGAAGGGGGAGAAATATAATGAGAATACGGAGAAGTGTATGCTGTACTACATCAAATACATGCACAATACACACTGCTAAAGAATACATGTTGGCCCCCAAGTACTGTGATCATTACATTAGTGTATGAACCTACAACCCATATGTACCCACAACATACAGCAACATTTGGCACAGTATGAAGCTGGGCAGCCAGAGGCCCATTGCTCACCACACATTGGCAGCCATTACTGCGAGGTCTAAAATAATCCATTGTTGTCCTCATTGGTTTAACTGGTGCCTTTTAATTCCAAATGATGTTCTGCCAGATAGAGAACAGCAGTGAGGAGATAGGTCAACCTGCTTGGCCTGCTTGTTCGACATGCACACACACACACACACACACACACACACACACACACACACACACACACACACACACACACACACACGCACGCACACACACACACACACACACACACATGCACGCACACATGCATGCAAGCGCGTGCACACACACACACACACACACACACACACACTCACACTAACTCTCTCTCTCTCTCTCTCTCTCTCTCTCTCTCTCTCTCTCTCTCTCTCTCTCTCTCTGTCTCTCTGTCTCGCTCTCTGTTTAGTTTCTTGTTTTAAGCTTTTTTTTTGTATTGGAGCTGGTGCCCTCTCACGGTTAGCACTAGCTAGCCCAGTAGCATTACCATCTGGAAATGAAAGGCAACAAGAAGTCCCATCATCTGTTGAAAAAAAAAGAGAA
>JAXIVH010000035.1:791374-951043 GCA_036785325.1 Urophycis tenuis | reverse complement strand
GTACACTTAATACAACACAATAACAATGAACCATTAACAAACATTAAGTTAACACAGTAATGAGAATTAACTGAAAATTAACAGGTTTTGGTTCACATTGACCTGAATAAATAGTGTGTAAATTAATGCCTTAGTTAGCATGATCACCATTACCAACTTGAGAACCATTAGAAATCATGAAAAACATTAGTAGATGATTACTAGACCCTTGGTTAACTGGTTATAGTTAGTTGATGCTTATCATCGCATTTTACTAATGTTTATTAATGTTCATTATTGTACCCTTATTGTAAAGTGTTATCAATAGACAAAACACTATGTCCAGATATACTGATACTTTATCAGTTGTTGTCCATTAAATTCGGGAAAACGACAGCAAATCGTTATCACTATTGCATCTCGTAAACACAACATCGCCCAAAGGATTATACACTTTTTTTTTTTTCCACACATGTTCAATATTTTGTTTTAATCTTATCCTATTAATAATTATCATAATCAATTATAGTGATACCTCTGAGAACATTGCCAGGGGATCAATACATATTCAGTCCAGTATAAAATGTGATAACGTAAAATAGATTAAAGTGCTGTAGAGACAGTGTGTGTGTGTGTTTGTGTGTGTGTGTGTGTGTGTGTGTGTGTGGGGGGGGGGGGGGGGGGGGGGGGGGGGGGGGGGGGGGGGGGGGGGGGGGTAGGTGTTACTATATTTTGATGGCAAAGATATTTTTCCAAAGGTTAATTACTTTCAGAGCATCTGTTTAAAGCACTGACTCAGCCTTCGACAGTTACATCGATTGAGTCGTATTGCTAATTCGAAGGGATGATTTCTCAGCAAAAAAGCTGTGCAGAATTGGTGTCATTTGTTAGGTCCCTCATTTAAAAAATACATCATTTACCTACCTAGTGGTATGCACTCATTTAATAGGATGCTAAAAAAAAAAGGACTTAGTGTCCAATTATCATTATTTACGAAATATGTACATTTCTAAATCGCGGGCTATCAACGATGAACCTTGAAAAATCAAAAGTCTTTGTTATTCAAAAATATTTTAAAATATATGTCAAATATGTTTTATACAGTGTGAGAAAGAAGAGTGGCTACAGACAGAGGGGGAGAGTGAGCCACAGGGAGAGACGAAAAAAAAGGTAGCGATTATAGACAGCTGCTTCATCAGCTGCAAAGAGCCTTCAGAACATGTCGCTCAAATTAAAATCACATTTATTTTAACCGCGCGGCACACAGCATACAGTATGCTTTGATTGCCCCCGTCACTCTGTGTCTGACTCGGACAAAAAAGAGAAAAAACTACAGCCCCCGGCACCACCACCACCACCACCACCACCGCCGCCGCCGCCACATCCTGACCACAGCTGTTACACACAGGGACAACGGTAGGGGATAGTCTTGTCGAACTCAGCTGAATCGCAGAAGAAAAAAGCTAAAACTATTTTTTTTTTTCAGAACACTGCATGGCTGCAGCCTGGCCTGCGGAGGTGGGAGGGTGGAGGAGGTGGAGGAGGAGGAGGGAGGAGGAGGAGTAAGAAGAAGAGGAGGAGGAAGAGGAGGAGGAGGAGAAGAATGCTCTGGGCCAGTCTAGGCTGGGGGTGGGATGGGTATGTCGAATTGAAAGACAAAGCGAGGGCTGTTATTGATTGAAATAAGCAGCACCGCAACGCCATGCAGACACACACTCACGTGCACACGCACAGCTACGCAATGTGCATAGTTCTTCTTGTTGGAGCTTCTTTGTTTTATGAACCCCAGCTGTTATGCGAACACGCACACACACACACTCACATGCACACACACACACACACACACACACACACACACACACACACACACCACACAACACACACACACACACGCACATAGAAACGATTTCCCTAACTCACCTGCTCAACCCAGCAGCAATCTAATTTAGTCCATCTTAATGGTCTCCTGCTTCGATAAACGCTCCCTCAATCGTATTCCAATAGGTAATGTGTTACGTCACGCCAGGCGCCATCTTGTCAGACAACAGGAGAAGTATGATAAGAGGCTGCAGTTTCAGAAGTGTTTGGGGGGAATAGACTTTAAGGCTATGAATACTTTTAAAACTTATCACAAGTACTTGGAAAGAAAGAATTATTTCAGTCTATGTAAAAAAAAAAGGGGGGGTCCTAGAAATGCGGCCTGGAAACTACTCTTATGCTGGAGCATACTGTTTTATGCCGTTATTTTTGAGGCAGCTTTCATGCTTTTTGTTTTTATATGTTAGACACAACAGTGATCAGACAGGAAAGTATGGTAGAGAGAAGGGAAGATTGTGCAGCAATTGACTGTGGCCTGGAATTTAACTCAGGTTGCTGTCAAGGAATAGTGTGTGCCATTAGGACAATGGCACACACTGTACCTGGTGAGCTATCAGTGTACCTGCGCAGGAGCATGCTGTTAACCAACAGAGGCAGTGACCCCAAAACATGGCGGGGCACCATAGTGTTACAACACAGTGTGGGGTCAACATCACCTTCCCAATACCCCCTCCCCTCCAGGTCAAGAATCGCTCATACGAGATTCTGTAGTGCGATCGACAGAGTTTAAGGTTCACTTTCCTTCTTTTTTGTGTGCCCACTACTCGGCAATAAGTATTTGGTCATTAAGTGCACACTTTTCTCCAGTGTTTGATTTTGGATATGTTTTATCAAGGAGCAGGAAATGGGCTAGGGGCATTTTGCTTAACCTAGCCGTTAGACCGCGGGTTCCCTCACTTTTTTTTTCTTCACTTTATGTTTCTTCTGTGCACATTTCTTCAGTGAAAATTATTATTTTGTTTATCATTTATATATACATAGATATTCTCCTTACAAATCCTTAGACATCTCAATGATATGCGTAGGGGGTGCCTATATCTCTGGAAAGAAAAGAAGGAGAGCTTGTCTCCGCTGGGTCACATTACTGCGTCGCTGTTACCTTTCAGTCGACCTGGTGACCTGCTTCGGTCTTCACCGACGGCAAGGAGCTGTTTTCCTCCGCCCAAGCGGGAGGCGCCGTCGGCCATCGAGTGCCTTGCGAGGGAGCCGCCGGCCGTTGCCGGGGCGGCGTGCGCCATTGGGAGCCACGGCTTTTGTTTGCACACAAGGGTCTTGACGGTGAAAATATTCAGCGGCCGGTCTTTTTCCCTCAACGTGACCCCCCCTGAGCGAAAAAGACACCACGCTGTACAGATGGAGAGGAGAGACTCGGCGGCCTCGGTGAAAAAGAAATCCATCAGAAGTTTTGCAAACAGAGTCACGGTCATGGTCTCTGAAACCGGAGGACGTATCACAAGGTAAATAAGTGGCAGGAAGGAATGGCAGAAAATTGTACTGCTAAATAAGGCGATGTGAAATAAACGCTGTCAGGTGATTAGAATACAGGAAAATGCATTTTCTTAACAAGATCTTGAATGATTATCTTTATTTATAATACAAACACCCACAATCAGTACGTTTACATGCAGCAAGAAATTCGAATTTCTAATCGTATAAGACATAGTTCGGACTTTTTAAGTGCATGTAAACACCTTAATCCGACCTACTTCGGACATACTTCGGACCTATTTCAGACATCTAAAATCGGATAACTACACCTGGATAATTCGATCATAGTCGGACTTTTAACGGCATGTATACTCAGCAATCAGATCTGAATCGGATTTTGCATTCTGCGCATACGCATCGCCATTCTGCACATGCGCAGAGCGCCACACAGCGTCCGGAGTCAGCCACGCTCCGGCTGTTAATCCGATTCCCTGAACGGCATGTATACTCGGACAAGTGATCCGGTCATACGCATGTCATTATCTGATCCGATCAAAAATTCGAATTTCTTGCTGCATGTAAACGTACTGACTGAGATTTGGGGTTGATTTTACTATTCAGCAGTCTAAAAACAAAATTAAAATGTTTTCACCATTTTAAACACATAGAATAAATATCATATAGACCATAGAAGATAAGTATTGCATTGCTTGCTTGCATGTCACCCAGTAAATATTTCTGCTTATTTCTCTGCTGATGTTCGGACCAAAAACGCACACACAGACTTGCATGCCTATCAAACATATATCCTCCATATTTAACACACTGAAGCCAACAGTTACACAGGAACACAACCCGACAGGCCCGTGTGTGACACCTGATGAGGATGAGGTCAAAGGTCAACACCACCATGTCGTGTTTCGTCTGCTGTCCCTTTGATGGGCCTCTTCCCTTGCTCCATGGTGACAAACCCCCCCCCCCCGCACACCCACACACACCCACACACACACACACACACACACACACACACCACACACACACACACACACACACCCACACACACACAGTGTCAGCACATTTTTTCTCTTTGTCCGGTGTTTTTGTCTTGTTTATTCTCTAAATATTGCGCAGAGTCTGGACATTTAGGATAATGTCTTCTGACATGCCTACTTTTTCGTTGTTTCGGTAAATGTCAATTCTGGTAAAACCTTAGGATGAATGTATGGTGAATGAAAGGCAAGACAGATACATACTTTTGTCACCCCCAAAGATAAATGGAGTTGTAACAGCAATATTCAGCAGAGTCAAACTAAAGTTACACAATCTATAAAATGGACATCTGCATCAAAACCATGTGCATTGACGCACCATCAAAAGCATCGATAGCGGTACAATAAAGATGCTGAATACATTTGTATTGTCAATGTAATTATAACAGTCCTTAAACCTCGGGCTATAGAGAGAAGAAGGTATTTTGCCCACAACGACAAAGTACAACAAAGTTTTGTTTTGGTGCTCCATCATATAATTGCGTGGACATGGAATACTGCATCCAGTTGCTTGACCTTCGCAAACCTACTTTCCTTGTAACAACTGATCCATGAGAGTGGATCAGTGGTAAGCCTGGCGTTATGTCATGTCTCTTTTATGTATAAATTCTTAGTCGTAACAATGTCATTTTAAATACACCAGACACACAAGGTCTGCTGAATGGATTTAGTTCAATATAAATCCTTTTCACTCCTACAACCCTGCTGGCAGTGGGAAACATAACACATATCTTTTTAACAGCGCTATTTCCAAAATCCAACTTCAGAGAAATAAACACATTTTTACTGGCGCATTTTTTAAAAGGCCATCGCAATCGCTCATCTCCCTCAGACTGCAAGGTTTTGGCCCCAGTTCACCGCATTTTGTTTTGCCTCACCGAGTCCCCTCGCATCGCCCTCCCCTGGGCTGCCGAGGGGCGCTTTCCAAACAACAAGGTGTTAATTCTACCGGGCATGAGGTGGACCAGCACGGACTCCCACCTCCAGAGGCCCACACTGACACTCATCTCTCTCTCTCTAAAGCTTTGTTCACACTGCGAGCCTCACGGCTCAATTCAGATTTATGGCTTGGATTTTTTGGGGGGATGGGTTTCCCATTATTTTCAGGATGTGGCCTGAAATATCAGATGCCAGTGTGAACTGACCTGTGCAAAACAACGGTAACGAAGACATCCGATGTCCTTGCGCGGAAGTAGACATCGAGGCAGCTGAAGTCAGCGTTTGCGGTTGAATTTATAAGCGGATGTGCAGTGGAAGCCAGCAAATTTGGGAGCAGATGAGCGGGAGCAGACAGCGACTGAGACACCGATGCAACTGCTTCACGGAAGTGTGAGTGGATGCGGAGTCGGAACGAGGAGTGGCGGGATCATGACGTGAATGGATTCACTGAAACTGATTTTTTTTTATCCAAAATGTCCAATGTCAAGGGCTATGTTTCACTACATTGCTACTATTTTCACTGTCCCTCCTCTGACTCACTTCATCCCAACTGCCTTCCATATTTGAGATTTGGGCCGAAGAGCCCTCACAATGAGACCCCAACCAACCCACCAACTCATTAACCAACCCCCCGAGAAGAGAACCGTCCAACCAGAGTCCAACCATTGCCAATAGAAACCAATGTCTCCCAGAGGCAGCGTTTCTAATGGGAACCATGGGAGTGATGCACATCAAAACAGGAAGCTGCCATCTTTACTTTGCAAATGATTTCAAATTCTGTTCAGTTGTTTAAAGTTGACCAGTTTAGCTGTCATTATAGACCAGTAAATGTTATATCAATGATGTATATGATTTGAATGTTGTCCAGTAAAAATGTCTTTGGATTTCCCTACATTGAACAACACTTATAGGGTGTTGGATCCGGAGTCAAAAAGTAATGAGTTCAAGCAAGAAGCCTATTCATGACTTTATTCTTCTTAAAAGTGCAATGCTTGTCCAACTGTCGAGTTAATCCTCCACACAACAGAGGGCAGCGTATTACCAGATACAAAGGAATGTAGAAATGTGAATAATCAATAGCACATTATCAGTGCTCTATTAGCTAGCATACTAAGTAAGTAAGTATGATAGTAAGAAGCAACTAGCCATGCAACACAATACATATAGACATAATGTCAAAGCTGTTATTTGTTCACATTGTTGATTTAATGGTTTGATTAAATTGCTCAGTTGAAATATTTTGAACCAATAATCTTACATGTTGCTCCTTTTATGGCCTGTCTCTGTATTCACCGTAAGTATCAATTTTTCTATTATCAGATTTTGTAATGTTTCTTTTGTGTCATATGAGTACTTATGATTACAGTTGATGCCGGATAAAACAAGGATTGCATTGCCGTGACTGCTACTTGTTGATCAATTAATGTGCACATTACAATAAACTCAAGCTAGTCTATAATAATAATAATAATAATAATAATAATAACATGTGCATTTGACATTTGATGCAGGCCCTCTCCTGGGAACGCACTTATCCAGTAATAGATCACAGGAAACAACGGTGTGTGTGTGTGTGTGTGGTTCAAACGAGTCACTCACCCACAGTTCCTTGACCCAACTCTTAATTCCATCATTGCTTTTGGTTTAAAGCTTGTTTAACACTTTTGTTCAAATATGTCACATTTCATCCATTGATGTAATACATTGCGAGCGCACACATACAGACACACACACACACACACACACACACACACACACACACACACACACACACACACACAGAGAGACACACAAACATGCACATTTCAAACAATTTCATCACCATGTCCATTTGGATTAGTGTCTCTCTGTTGGTCGGGGTGGCGAGCTGGTGCTGCCACCTTGAAAGCAGTGAATTACGATGGAACAACGGAGCATGGTGCCCGCTTGTCCCCGCTGCCCGCTTACAAGATGTTGCATGAAAATCAAGATAGTGGAACAAAAAGTGCGCCGTTCTGAATATTGACACAGAGCTTTGGCTCCAGTGGACATCCAGGCCGTTTGCATTGGCAGTGAACACGTTAAAGCCCTTGGTGAGGCTTTTTGTTTTGCACCCTCATGGCATTAGGCTGACATTTTGGGTCTGATTACCTTAATTGAATACAAATATTGTTTTAATGTTTCTATGTTTCTGTTTTAATGTTTGATTCGATTAATTTCATTGTCACTTACTTTATTTTTCGTATTATTATTATTACTTCATTATGCCATTATTATTATTATTAGTAGTAGTATTACTATTAATATTATCATCATCATCATCATCATCATTATTATTATTATCAATATTATTGTTATTAGTATCACTGTGTTTTGGGGGTGAGCTGCTGTAATGACCCCTGATCTACAGCATAGAGTATATCAAATGGGATGCATGATCATACAATGTTTGTGTTGTGTTAGATTTGAATCCCCTTTGATTGGGCGAATAGCCCCAAATTGAAAACGATGACCCAAGCAGAGTGACAATAATCGCTTTACCGGTTGCTGCCGATTTAGTACGAACCCCAAAAGTATGCAAATAAGTTCATCTGCCAGACAAGTGGCAATCCATACAAGGTTTCAAAATGCCCCAAAGGCTTCGCTTGGCACCAGATTGCATTCCCCGCACAATCTGACAAAGCAATTTGTGGCTTAAAGACTGAAGGGGGAAGGGAAAAAACCCACAATTAACTCAGTTAGATCACCGGAATCGACAAAGAGCAATCTCCAAACCACCATATATTTTTCTTTTCCCTTCAAAGTAAAAGCGTTTAGTGTTCTCTGACTCAGAACCAAAGACCTCAAAGAAAATGCCAGCTTTTTTTCAGGGTTTGTTTCAAACTTTGTTGTTGTACATCTCCTTTAGTCGGGTCACTGTCAGAAATGCAGTGTGTCGTGTCTTCCAAGAGAAACTGAGAAAATTATGAGAAAAACAGAGGTAAGAAACATGACAAAAACAGGGGTAATTATTTATTTTATGGATTTTCATGCACCACATTCAAATATGCAATGAGCACACAATAATGTATGAATGAATGAGCAAATGAAAACAACAGTAAAATAGTTTGCCCTTGGCTTTGAAATCATATTGACAGCCAGCAACATAAAGTCAAGGGGACACAACACACAAGGTGACATAATTACAGCGTGCCGAGAAACACAATGAAAAACGGCACTGACTGCTAAAAGAAAGGCAAAAAAAAAAAAAAAAAAAAAAAGCAAAAGCATCACCCAGAAAATTCAGAGCCTCAAACGGCCGGGCCTTTGGCAACATTTCAAGGTAGCCGGGATGTAGAAATACTGTATGTATGATGAAAGCGAGCGCCGACACGACACAAAGGCAAAGGCGAGATTGGTTGGGGGGTTGTCCCCTTTTCAAGTGCAGATTTACCGGGGCGCGCTGTCCGGGGCGGTGGGCGTACGCGTGGCGAATACAAAAGCTGAAGGGCTGACGACGTCTTCCTCGTCTCCGTCTCGTCCAGGCGAGGAACTCGAGCGACGCGCTCATTACGCAGTTCAGGACTGTACTGCATCATCGATTAACATTCATCACGCTCAATCTATCGCGGCTCGCCCCCCCCCCCCCCCCCCCCCCCCATCCCCCACCACCACCACCACCGCCCCGTTGCCCCTGGGAAATGCGAGCGCGCGAACCTGCCTCCACCTCCACCTGGCCGACTCTGGTGCCTCCGCGTCCTGTTTCTACACACAGGGGTTAATGGGAATGGAGCGCCGTGTCAATGGATTCCAACTTAAGAGGACCCCCTACCGGGGTAGAGGGGGAGATGGAGAGGGGGAAACAGAGAGGGGGAAATGGAGAGCGGGGTGGGTGGGGGTGCTTTGGCTTTGTGGCGAACGGTGTTTACTGAGTATGTTTTTTTGCAAGTGAATTTGGGCTGTACGGGGGTCTGTAGAAGTGGGAGGGTGTGTATAAGTGTGTTTTTTTGTGTGCATGTATCTTCTATATAAGTGTGTCTATGTATGGACATGTAAGTATGTTTGTGTGTGAGTTTGTATATGTGTGTGTGTGTGTGTGTGCGTGTGCGTGTGCGTGTGTGTGTGTGTGTGTGTGTGTGGCGGTCAGGAAAGGTCCTCTGGTTGGTGTTTTTATGAGAGCTACAAGAGTAATGGGGCATTGCAGAGGGAAAACTGTAAAACGTGCAGTACTAAAAAATAAAATAAAAAACTTAACGACAAGGAATGGAATTAGGACTGTTGTTATGGCTACGTATATACTATGCACATAATCAAACGCTGTGCACACTGTTTACTGTTGGTGAGGCTGAGCTAATAGTTTCAGCCAAAGCGAGATACATGGGTTGAAACGGAGGTGTTTATGCAGCCTGTGATTTTTTTTCACCACACGGGTATGGAGCAGTACTCCTATCAGAAATGAGCGCCTCCCCTTTAAGACAAAAATATTAATAACAAAATGCAATCGTCAGTACTTGACTAATTAATTCCATGCAATATGGAAACACAGTTACACTTTTTTTATGACCCAGCAGTATAATTTATATAAATGATCAATTATAGCTATTAGCTGTTATTTAGCAAAAAATGGCTGAGACGAAAGTTATGTCCATGTTGTTAATGTTGTGTTCATGTAGTTACATATGAATTACATGCCGTTACAGGTTGTCACATTGTGTATGTGGTGTATGTTGTTATGTTACCACTTGTTTACTTTCAAGCACTTTAATCAAAAGCAAGAGTAAATCCAACACAATCAAGATTCAAGATTCAAAGCATTTATTGTCATCAAATAAAAGACATGACGAGATTGCAGTAGCTGCCACAGTATTACAGTAGTACATGCCATCAGGTATGTATATCCACATTTCAGTGATTTATTATTCTTGTTTATTATATATCACAAATGTTTAGAGAGTACTTAAAAGTTGGTAAAACTTTAAATAACAGTGTCCCTTTAACAGTGTAATTACACCACATACACAACGTAACAACCTGTAACAGCAGATAGTAATAACATTATGAAACAGCCTAACCCAAACCACTCTCGTAGGTTTAGGTTAGTTTCGCTGTTCCATAACATTTACATATTAAGTACATGCTGTTATGTTGTTTATAACATCGGATCCATCAATTCTATGTTAGAGCAGAACTTTAGGTGGTAAGTCTCGGCTGGTAACAAAAAAACTGAAGGGGTGGAGCTACACCTTGTTTCCTGTTTCGTTACGGAGATAGACTTCCAAAGGGAAACCGATTTGGGCAAATAGACGCAGCTTTCAGGAGAGGATTTTATTTCCACAGTGGTCAGTCCACAAGGTATTGAATTAAACCTTTACCGACACATCAACTGTTTGTTCAACATGTTCGTGTGTTCGATGTTAATAGTCCACTACGCACTTCCAGCAGCATGATTGGTCAAAAAACAAATATGAAGCGAAGTAAAGGTCTAAGAGGACGGAGGAGTTCCCTGTGGCGCCTTTTGGTACCGTGAGCTTATCTCTGAGAGCACTTCACTACCAAGGTGAAACCCCTGCTAATCCATTAGAGCACAACTTTAGGATAAAGGAAAGCGGGCATCAAACAGTAAAGACCCATGCTTCTGGATCCCAGTGCTACTGCTTTTATACACTCACTTATGTACTCCTCACCTCCTGGGGCGCTGGACTATGACTGCTGCACTGCCAGAGTCGAACCTACCTCTCTCACTCTCTCCCCCTCTTTATTTTCTACACATTGACCCCCACACACTCAACCATAAATACCTTTTCTCTCGCACATGCACAGATATACACATACACACGCACACACAATCACTCACGCCTACACCTACACTCACTCAATCACACGGCCACTCGCTCAATCACTCACAGATACCGTAAGCCCGCCCACACACTCTTACAGCCACACTCACACAGAGACACACACATATGCGTGTGTGTCTGTGTGTGAGAGAGAGGTAAAGGCAGGTTAAATGGATGCTGCCCTCAACCCCCCCCTGCAGGGCTTATTTGAGACACAAAGACCACCTGCCGGAGCCCTTGGGCCTGTTATTACCGTCACTGTAGATACCTTCGCCAAATCATCCAGGAGGAGACGACAGGGCACAACGGGAAGAATAAAGGCTAGTTGCAGCCCGATGGCACGCAAGAAGAGGAGGAGGAAGAAGAATAACGTGGCAAGGATTGTTTCAAAGCTCTTGGAATGAGAAAAAAAACCCTGAAATGACAAAAAGGGCCGCATTTACGCTGTCTTGAAGTTTCCCTTAATTAGCGGCTTGCACTCATCAAAGGGGAATGACGTATTAAGCAGAAGATACTTTTTTTTCATGGGGGGGGGGGGGGTGGGGGGAGGTGGAGGTTGCCAGCGATGCAGCTGCTTTGAAAAGCCTGCGTTCATGTTTCTCCCGGTGTGGTGTCGAAGGCCTGCGACGGGTCCTAATTGCGTTGATCTCAGTGGGACTGTGCATCTCGTCAGGCTGATTTCTGGTGGGCTCTTGCATCGTTATCCTGCTCTTTATTCATATCTTTTATTTATATGGATGATCACTTTACCCCATGCCTACCACCTTTTCTTCTTTAACGGTTTGCTGGTTGACTTACAAAATAATTCCAAGCCATAGTTTAATCACTGCTTACTCACAAGTACTTGGGACTAACCGCCAAAGTTAGCAGTCCTTGAAAGACATTGCTGACTATGAACCCTCATCCATCCACCCATTTTTCGCAAACGATTCTAGCAAAATAAACAGCTTAGCGACATTCTCTCCGACATGGTTTCTCGAGACCCCGAGAGTAAAACGTGGCAGCCGGTCATGGCACACTGGGACAGGATTAGCCGAGGGGAGTGAGCAACCTAAAGACTGTCTAATAAGTCCTACATTCTCCTGCCCCCAGATCTCAACGATGCCTCTGACATTGTTGATCATAATATCCTCTTTAACGGATTTAGAATCGGCTTGGTTTCTCTCAGTACTTGGTTTTCAGAGGGTTCAGATGCTATCTGCCTGGCTGCTTCTTTTGGGAGTTCTCTATGTTGCCATCCGTAACTAAATATGTTCAGTGCTTCCAAGAAGGCACCCATACCATGCAGGGTCCCACAGGGCTCTATGCTGGGCTCGGTTCTTTTCAGCTCATGCTACATGATACTACTCGGTGTACATGTATAAATATGAAATTAGATATTCACATTCCCAAGCACACAACTAAATGGAGATGAGGAGGATCTTTTGGGTGGAAAAAAGAGCCCAGAGAAATAAAACTCCAATAAAACATCCACCAGCACTTGTACTTTAACACCCTGATTAACTGGTTAAGCCCGTTGCCATTATTACGGACCTGATCATTCGGTCATTTCTCTCTTTCCCCGTTCCTACAGAAATAATTAGGGGGGCTTGTCTGCCATAATGACCTCCTGATGTTTCAAAAACCAAAAAAGCTTTCGGTCAGCTACCGTTTGTTAAGAAGGTTGCCTGTTCATTTTAGGACTCACTTGATTTGACTAGAAAGATCTCGAGCTGGTCATTAAATCACTAAACAGCAATAGACCCAAGTCTACCTATCTCACTGATTTGACCCAGATTTGCATCAGATCAGGTTTCTTAGATCCTAAGGCCTGGTAACTCTTCCAAAACCTAAATGTAGAAAGGCACACAGAGGTTAATTTTAGCTAATGCAACTGTTACCCTTTGAACACGTAGCCGGAATATCCACACATCTATATCAGGGCAGATATTTTGAATATTTAAACCTCTGTACCTTTGGTGTATTTTTTTCCTGTTGGATTTCCATCCTGTCTTTGTGTACACTGCTTAGTTTCCTTTTTTGCTTTATATATATATATATATATATATATATATACTTGGTTTTTCTTGTGCAACTTTCAACTCATTGGGTTTTCACTTAATCACTTGTTGGCTTTATTTTATTGTATTCACATTCATCATTCATTGTGTACATAAAATGTAATTTTATCTAATTAGTTTCAATCTGTGTATGTGCTAATGGTTTTGGGTTTTCTACTATGCATTCATTGGGCCATGTATTAAACCTTGACATATGGTATAGGGTCACTCATTGCAACTACAGAATGTGATGAGAACCTTGAGAACTTTTATGTGAACGTAAACAGTCAGGAGATCAGGAGACAGTCCAGCTCAGTTTTTGAAGGCTCTGTTGGTCCTTCTTTAAACATACAAGCTGATGGAGAAAAAAAGAGAGAAAAAAAGGTTTGGCCATTCAATGAAAGGTTTTTTTTCACATGAAACTTTATTAAATGATGACCAAACAGAGTAAAATTATAATTACAAGGTAACATTCCATTTGGAATTTGCATAATCACATTTGCTGCTCCATAAGATGGATTTTTGTTTAGTTTTTTCGATTAATATACTTTTTTGAATGGATCATTAAGCTTTAGAAATCTTTTTTAAATATATATATATGTTCAGCACTGGCAGAAAATCAGCCCACTGCATTTTATTTTCTCTCTTGAATGATATTCAATGATTAATTGCTACCATGCCATTATGATGGCCTGTGATCGTTATGTGTAATGATAGACAATACACCTCTTTCTAACTGACTACTATTCTCTCTCTGAATGAAGAATGACGATGTGTAAAAAGAATGCAACACCCAATAAAAAAATAAAAACATAACTATAGTAAACCATAAAAATGTTATTTCACGCTCAGATTTGGACTTTAAAACTTATTTTACACTGGGTTTCCCAGGAGGGCAGCAGCCCCTCCTTCACACCATCTACGTATGATGTTGCTCAAAAGACCAACACGACAAGGTTTTGTTTCGATTTGAAAGTACTTGTTATTCATGTGTTCCCTTCTGAATACTGTATTTGGCTACGGCCACTCCCCTATTTGTTAGCGTCTGCCCTCTGGAGAAAATCACACTTTTGTGAATTATTCAATTAAGCCTCAAGGGCACTGGGTTATGCAAATAAGATACCTATGGCATTATTACTGTGCCAACGAATGCAGATATAGACAAATGCACTGGCAAGATAGAGATGCAGACTGCAATAACCTGTTTTCATATTCAGCGGAGGCTTGCCAGGGACACAGCAAACAAAATGCAATCGTAACACTTCCTTTTACAGTCTGCTTAATTACCAAATTGTTACTCTGTAAATATCTGGTAAATTCCATTATAATATTGAGGGATTACCACTCTTAAATACGAATGGAAATACAGATGAACTACAGCTAAAACACTCACAAAAACGTCCACTATTACCCATTAACGCTTACCACTAAGCACAATGTAGTTGAGAAAGTTTCAGAGGGTTGATAACTCAGATATAATTGTGTGCTTCCAACGACAGGAGGCAAGCAATCCTTTGAAACACTTCCTCTATTACTCATCAATTCAAGTAAATAATTTATTGATGTAAGGATTATATTAGTAGCTGACATTGTAGAAATTAAGATACAGTACTTTCTAATAAATTACTTTTTCTGAAATAGTTATTGTTTATGGCTCCAGAGTTTATTACATATACCCTAAAAACTATGGAATTGTTCTAAATCTAAATCTAAAAAACCCTTTACAGGAATAGTTTTCTTCTATTGACACCATTGTCTAGTGTACATCTTAAATACTGGTTACGTTTCTGTAGATGTTTCTATTAGTTTCTGAGTAAGTAAGTAGAAATTGCACTGTATAATGGCAATTTCATAAGCCTTGTTTGTTTCCATTATATTACTAGGTACTTACCATATCCTGTGTAACTGGTTGTTTATTTTCCAGGCAATGAACACAAACTTGTAGTATTTCCCTGTATATACAGGGAAATACTTATTTACCTGTGTTAATTACCCAACAATATAGTCAAACCACATAGTTAAAAAAAAAAAAAAAACATAATAAGATGACCTTAAAAGGAAGGGTTACCAAAAAACGGGTGAAACAGAGAATTCTTGTTTCTACCATATATGTTGACAGGTCTGAGGTGTGAATTAGGCAGATGATTACGTTGTTTTGAATCGTAGCATTAATGTGGCTAATTAGCTATAGTGTTTGATGGTGTTAGGGTAGGCGGTCTATCTTGTGCAAGTGTGGCAGGCGCAGAATTATAAATACAACAGACCAACTCAGAATTAGCCTGAATTCCCCCCATCTACGGCACACCCCTGCATGCATATTTATATGTATAACCTTTGATTGACTGCTATATGAAGAACCGAAATTGAACTCAACAAATTGAGCTATTGCTACATTTCTCCCCCTGCCTTGCAGTCAACAGTGCCATCGCTATGAAACTCCCACTGATTTGCAATGGTAATTTAAAATTATTTTCATACAGTGCTCTGAGATCATAACTTAATAACAGCCCGTCCAATTTTGCACTACACAGTGGCAGGTACACTCAGAATGGTAATTATCCCAAAAAGGGAAGTTGGCCTTCTGTAAGGGTCCAAGGAACAAGAGTTGTATGAAATGAACGAGGAAGAATAGGAATGAAAAAAATGGTCTTGTAACATGAGTAATATGACCATTAGCAGAGCCCTTTAAGGCGCTATTAGCTTCCCCGGCAAAGAATGTGGCAGTGGTGGGGAAAAATGAACACACACATCATCCACTGGTGACTTCCTCAGCAGTGTCTGGGCCCAGTGCCTCCTGTGTGCATTATAGGGTTGCAACGAACATTGCTGGACTAAAAAAAAAAAACACCTGAAGTAAAAGCCATTGAGAGATGGCTTTAAGCTATCAGAGCCCTTTCGTTTAGAATATTTATACCTTATTACTTTTACATAAGTCACTGTTTAAGTTCAGTCCTTTCATTCCTTTTTTACTTTGTTTTTACCGTCCAGTTCCTTATTTTCTTAAATCAATCAAACTGGTTTTTATATTCTCATTTGACTTATTTGGCATTTGACAGGTTCTCTGTGCAGCTTCATTGGTTCTGAATATTCAGTAAGGTCTGTCCTTCAGATATCCTTAGCCTTACCCTAGCTCCACGGAGCAACATTACAATCGTTTGTTTAGTCAGACTATGTGAATCTTGTAATCTAAATAACTATTTAAACTAAAACAACGGTTTCCCCCGCGCTGCTGTCTCTCCATCTACAGTGCAAACATATTTGCTTTCTATTTGCGCTGTTTGCAAAACGAATGTCCCGGCTGGCTATTTGAAAGTCGTGTAAAGGAGTCCAACCACTTTGAGTCAGCGCCCATTAAATCCATCGTTGTTGATTGAAGAGGGAAAGAAAGGCAGTGACGCAACTTTTGGATTATTTTCTCCACGTCATTCCTCTTCTGTACTATATATGGAGCAAGTTTCATCGAGGGTGTGTTTTTTCTTTGTGTCTCTTCAAAGAGGGCGAAACATCAGCTCTCTGTTCATCACATTAAATTAAAAACAACAGACGAAAAAGGGGGGTGATTCATATTCCGCGTCCTGCTTAGAAGTGTCAGTTAACCGTCAGCGTGTAAAAAATACTTTTTTTTCCCCCGTAATTGGAGCATATTACATTGTTCAAAGTTTCCCGCTATGAACGCCAGATCAACACCCACTCCAAACTCAACTTCATCACACGGGTTCAGCGTGAGGTGGGAAATGTGACAGGAGATGTGCTTTGAATGCATTCGACAAAGCAAACAGACAACAAAGACTGACTCTTCAGTGGGGGGTAGGAGGATTTTTGAGGCAGCTAAAACCTAATCATCAGAGATGTATGTGTGTGTGTGTATATATATATATATTCACACACACACACTCCTGTCATCACGTTGCAAGTGGTAAGAGATGCTCACTCCTCTGGACTTCACGCTTAGCCGAGAGACATTTTAATACTCATCCGCCACACTGGTTTAATATATGCAAATAATTAATTAGCGCCCCCCTGCTTGATCCCGCTTGAACAAAATGATTTTGACACGGTGGCGGGACCCCAAACGAGTCCATTAATGCTCTTGACTCAACTTCCTTTCCCAGCAATACTGACATTTTTGAGGTGACCACTGTAAGCCTGTTTTTTTCCATGCATACACACATACACATACACACACACACTAAAACTCAACTCATATATACATGTATTCACACACACACAAACGCACACATGCAGACACGCATATATATATATATATATATATATATATATATATATATATATATATATATATATATATATATATATATATATTTATATAGGTATATGTATATTATACACATATATGGTACATACATCTATTCACAAACACATGACACCCACACACACACATCTTTACTGTTCTGTCTGGTTCAACTTTGTATATTATCATCATTAACAGTATTATTATTATTATTATATTATTATTATAGAAATCCTCATCAACATATATAGCATGTCTTTGATTGACAGTTTCAAAAGAGCAACATTTGCTACATCGTACGCATCAGGGTTGTACTTCTTCAGTGTGAGTGAATTCTTGAGGGTCCAGACCCATCTTTGCATGTCCCTGACTCGTCTTAGACTCGGACAAATGTGACTCCATCTTGAATCGATCTCAGATTAATTGGTCTTGGAAGACTCTGAGAAGAGACCAAAGTGATGTTTGAAATGGCATCACTAAATGTTGTTTTGATTACTCTTATAATTCTAATCTCTTCCAAGGAAATGCCCAGCAGCGAATGCTTGAATAATTCAGAGAAGTTGATATGGCATCTAGCTAACTGACATTACGTTGGCTTATTCAATTTTTTTTTTTCCGCAATAAGGTTAAATGATTGCTGATTGGCCAAATGCCAACTGCGCGACCACTGACTTTTAGTTTTAATTAAAAAAAACGAGATTGCTCACAACTATCAACTACAACATACATTTACTCTGTTTCTCTGTCTTTTCTGACCTTTGTTAAGAACCAACAACAAGGTGACATGTCTCTGCCAATTCACTGATAATCAGATTTGTTTTTCTTAAAATTCCAAAAAGAATGTGTGTGCAAGTACACAAGCAAGCATGAGAGTGGTGAGAGTGCTGGCTGGAGGCACAAACCGTGGGCTGGTGGGTTGGTGAGAGAGCCGGCTGTAGGCACAAACCGTGGGCTGGTGGGCTGGTGGGCTGGTGAGAGGTGCCGGCTGTAGGGGAGGACCGGTGAGGGCTCATCCGAATTCAAGGCGTAGTTGGCCTGAATTAGCCGATTAGCACCATGTGTATGTGGAGGCTGTTCGGCAGGTTGTGTGTGGAGGCCGCTATGAGGCTTTGGTCTGGATGTGTACACATACACGCCACACCACACTGAGGGCTGGGGAATGACTGATTATTTGGTCCCCTGATGTTAGCTATCGTGCATGCAAACCAAGATTGAATGGTGTGAGTTGTTATCTTCCAAAAATGAATGTAATAGTAGCCAATAGGAGCTTCCAAAGGGGAAAAATACTCATACTTGTATTGATTTAACAAGAAACAGACAATAACGAAAAACGGTAACAATGATGATTCATATTACTACTGTGTCCCCCCCAAACCTTTTCTTTTGTTTATGTTTGTGGAGTACAAGACTAGGTAGGTCTCATCACTTGATCCCCTGCAGCCAAGCATGTCTTCATTTACCCGAGTCCTCGGGCAATCAACAAAAAATCCCTTGACAAGAGGCCGTCAGTCAATCAATCAATTGGTAAGGACTTGATTGTGCGTTGCTGTCTTCCACTCTCAATTGTGGAGAATGAATATTCTTTAAATGTTCAAGCTTTGGATGGTAAATATACCCGTTTCTCAAAGTAGGTTGTCTGAAAAGAAAACACCAGTCCTTGTGTCAAAAATGAAGGCTGCTCTCATCAGCAAGTTAGAGCCACAGACCTCTGTCTCGCTAACAACAGACATATAGCCCCACTCTGTTTCTTTTTCCTTAGAAGCACCATTCGTTCTAGGGAGAATATACCTCAACGCAGAACCGTCACACCTTAGACACAACCTGTCCAAACATCTCCCCTCTGGTAGGCGCTACAGAGCACTGTGTGCTAAAACAACCAGACACAAGAACAGTTTATTTTCACAGGCCGTCACTCTGATGAATCCTTAATACATATATCAAACAGTGGCAGTAACAATCCCCATGCAATAGACCTGTAACGCGAAACACCCTCTGTACGTACACATTCTAAATGATGTATTTTGTAGTTTAAACAGACAGAAACTATAAAATAAATTATTAAATAATAAAATATTAAAAAATAGTAACATATAAACTAAAGCACAGCTGTACTGTACATTGTAGATTTATACATTGTATACATCTGTATATACTGTCATGTCCAACTCTGCCTCATGTATAAGGTAACCTGTTAATCCTCACATCATTATTCCAGCATCTTTGCACTCTGCACCCCTGCATCAATCTTAAGAATGTTAATTAGCAATCGCACTTGGTGCAGGTCAGTTTCAGCAACCAATGTTACTGTTTGGAACTCAACATGTAGACATGTAGATACTTGCAGTGTTGGACATCAAGATTCTAACACAAATGTGCAATACAGACTTGGTTCTTTCATTGTTTCCTGAAGAAACTGAGCTTAGAGTGTGAGATAACCTTATTATAATAACCATGGGGGTTCTTCAAGAGTATTGGACCTCAATTACCATGTACTGACAATGGAAGGGAACAGAAACCTCTGCTGGCCATTGGTGAGTGCTCTAAAAGAGTCACTACTCTAAAATTTCCGTGGCAATTTATGTGGCATATTCATCAACACAAACATGACCTAGAAGCAGAAGATCATGTGACACAGCCCTGTCACTCTGAAGGAAGCTCAGAGAAGATGGAGAGGAGATCAACAGGTGTGTACATTCATTTCATTCCATTGAGTTGAGTGGCTAGTAACACACACGCACAACCAATATTGGCCATTTAAAAAAACACGTTTGGTCCTTGAAAAGTTATTTAAAATGTCTGAATGTCATATGAGATAAGATAAGATAAGACATTCCTTTATTAATCCCCCTTAGGAGAAATGCACATTGACCAGCAGTATAAGGGGATAGAGGAGTGCAATAAAAACCTGACTATAGACAATAAACAATAAATAGATTTACCTAAACAGGATTCAATTACATACAAGCTCTTAAAGTATTCCAATATCTGTATGATTGCAATAATTATGTACATGGTAAATTTAGTGAAGTTTTCCTCATTGTGAATGTTTAGTTGCATTAGTTGCAGATTTAGACGCCATGAGGCTGTGTACATTCATTTCATTCCATTGAGTTGAGTGGCTAGTAACACACACGCACAACCAATATTGGCCATTTAAAAAAAACATGTTTGGTCCTTGAAAAGTTATTCAAAATGTCTGAATGTTATATTCCAATATCTGTATGATTGCAATAATTATGTACATGGTACATTTAGTGAAGGTTTCCTCATTGTGAATGTTTAGTTGCATTAGTTGCAGATTTAGAGGCCATGCATAATGAAGGATCCCCTCATCCCCCTGAATGTCCTCTTCAAGTGACATCAGATTATCTGCCACTGAAGTGCCCACTGGGCTACTGGCCAGGTAGAAGTCGCACAATAAATTGCACCACACAGATCAAGATATGAAGTACCCCGAGGCCGTCGAGGTGGAAGACTCAGATGAAGGGCTGATTTTCTGGGCCAAAAACTAGCAGCGCTTTCTTCCACTACAGATTACGCCATTGAAAGGTTTCTCCATACATGCACCTTCAGCACGAATGCAAAGGTCCTTCAGTGAGGGAGGGTTCATTATGAGGCCCCACTGAGCTTCTCTGGGCACCAAAATGCTCTCCGCCCTTGTTGACTTGAAATGCAACCATTCACTGATTTACCATTTACGTGAAGGAGTAACCCCTATTGCCTGGCGTGTGCAAGATGCTTGAGTTAGGATCATCCTGAATAGACATGGCGACATGTGTCGGCCAGTAACTTCAATCATTTGAGGGAGGGGATTTTTGCAATATGCCAATTTTGGACTTAAGTTAGTCTAATTGAGACTATATTCTGTGTATTATTTGGCTTACCATGCTGGCAAGTCAGTTTTATTTCTGTTTTTGTTCCTACCTTTCTTCATGGCAAAGGGTTATTGAATACATAAGAATAATCCCTAGAGTGGAATCAAGATTTGTAAATTAAATTATGAAACGTGCTTTTGTAACCATGTTTTCGTAAAGATGTTATTTTATGTATGGGTTTAAGGATGTTCAACAACCCAAAATATTTTCACATACTAAAGATCATGCACTTAGAGCATACCAGCATAATTAATAACATAATTGAATCGGCAAATGTAATTAGTATATCTAAATTAAAATGCACCAAAGTCATGCCAGATATTAATATTGTCACATGTTCCTGGAGCAGTAAGATGAAGTATGTAAAAAAGATGCATCTAACTCTAAATAACAAATTAATAACAATAGCATTATAGAAAATGAACAAAAGTGATATTGTAATGAATTACGTCAAAGAAAATTAGCATGAAACCAGATTCAGTAATTGGTTTCTGATCTGTATTTAAAGATATGAATTCATTCAAATGAACTAAATTAACATGTCACAATGCTACAGTGATGTACATAATGTAAATAATAAAATGTCTCATTTGTAAAGTGAATTCCACAGTGGATGTCAAAAAGCTGATATATCATTCAGTGTAAATGTTAATCTCTTAAATATTTGTGTATTATTTAGTATGTGCGCACAAGTTAAATCAACTTAAGTAATAGTTCTATCAGAGAAGATAAACAGTAATTTTATAAGCTCTGATTGGCCCTGGCCCAGATTTAATCAGGGTAACGTTTTTCAACCATTACTCTCTAATCACTTTGATTGTGTACAATGTAATGTCTGAAATATTGTTCTCTTTCACAACAAATCCAAAAGGCCATACCACATTATTTGCTTATGGTAATATAGTGTTTCTTTTTAAAACAACCCACTTACATGAGGAACACTATATGTTAAAAATGATAAAGGTGAACCAGATACATTAATTTTTAAATGCAGGTGAAAATAACAAACAGATAATATGGTTACTAGTGGTTACTAGACTGTACAGTGATTTTGTAGCCTGTGGCCACCTAAAGCACTTTGATTAGTGCCCCAAATTCACCCATTCATATGGTGATGGTGGTATCAACCTGCAAGGGTACAGCCAGCTCATCTGGAGCAGTTAGGTTTGATAGGTGTCTTGCTCAGGGACACTTCAAGTCATTTCGACACACAACTTGGAGAGGCCGTGAATTGAAACCCAGTGTGTGAAATACCAATCAAGCAATCGGGGTCCCCCCCCCCCCTACCTAAGTGCTACACTGTTAAGTTGAAGTCTTACACAGACCCACCATTGGTGGCTCCTGAGCTGGCCATTTGTTGGTGCAAGGGAGCGAGTTATGTAAGCAACCGCAGGGTGTGAGCTCTGAGTGACAGAGAGATACGCTTCTCGCACCCTTAGATGTGAGGTTTTTCAAAGCGACACATCATTCAGATTGTGGTGCAATTGCAACAGCGCCACCACATGGATGGAGGTCTAACCATAAACAATCAGATATTCAATGGCAATGAGAGGCAATAACACAACATGAATGTTTCTGTTGCTTAATCATTTTCTTTTATTTTACTGGGACCTTGTGGTCTTCATTTGTCATACCCATGTTTTTTAGACATGGGAACGAAATTCTTTCTCTGCATTTGACCCATCTGATTGTACATAGGAGCAGTGGGCTGCTATGATCAGCGCCCGGGGAGCAAGTTGGGGTTCAGGGTTCAGTGTCTTGCTCAAGGACACTTCAACATGCAGACAGTTTTGGAAGTGGGGAACAAGGGGATCGAACCGCCGACCCTACGGTTAGTGGACGACCCGCTCTGTCCACCCGCTCTACACACTGAGCTTCTGCCGCCCATAATCATATTTCTGAATAAATGCTTTGCAATGTCAACAATTAATCATGGACATAAAAAAAAGGTTTTAAAATATGTAATGGTGAGACCCCAAAAAATACTTTGCTGTTGAGGCCTTCAGGGGTCTCAAATGTCAATCAAGGGTCTCGGACCCCTCAGACCGAGACCCCCCCAAAATTGTGTGGCTAAATCAAACCGGCAACCTCCTGCTATGTCAGAGATTATGTTCTGTTCTACCTCCCTAGTCACTGTTGCCCTATTGCGTTACGATTTAGCAGACCTACTGATGGGTCACCGGGGGCAACCTCCAGTGAATTCCAGACACATGTCCTTCAGGAGCAGGTAGCGCATTCCAAGCACCAACATGGGTACCATTACTGTCTTCCCCAGTGCATTGTGGGAAAGCCACATGGACATGGTCAGCAGGGGCAAACAAGTGCATAATTGATTGCGATGATAACGAATGGCTCTGGTTCAGAAACTCTGTCAAACGGTGACAGAGGGCCAGCTGTGTGGCTGTTTCCTGTTATAAAAAGAACCGTTTATTTCCAATGTGTGTGTGCGCGTGTTTGGTTAGAGTAAGTGTCAGTGTCTGTGTGTGTCAGTATGTGTGGGTGGGTGGGGGGGGGGGGGGGGGGGGTATTTACCTCACAGTCCCAGCTGGGCTTTACAAACTGCAGCTGGTCGAGTCGATCAAACATCATTGTTATCAAACACGTATACGGCAAGGGAGCTCAAACACAAACAAATTGCGCCATAACCTTGCTCCCTCTCCTTGTTCCAACACTCCAACTTTTGTGCCGATGAGCCCTTGTACGCTAAGTGGGGAATCACTGCATGGCCACGAATGCCCCAGTATTGCAATTCTTACAGAAAACAACGCATCAACCCTTCCCATCAACTTTCAATCAATGCACAGTTCACCTACGATAGTAAGGTTACTATGTATGTATATAGTATGTTTTATTTTATCTTATTCTAATAGCTTTCATATAATTTTATCTCAATTCGGTAAATCTATTTATTGTATATTTACTCTGTTTTTTTATTGCACTCCTTTATCCCACTGTACTGCTGGTCAACGTGAATTTCTCCTGAGGGGGATTAATAAAGGAATATCTTATCTTATCTTAAGATATGCAGTAAAATATTATGCCAGCACCCCCCATTCTCAAGTCATCGTCATTTCAGTGTTTAGTTAGCTTAGCATCGAATACAATATATGATGACCAGGTACAGCCACAGAGGGACGGACATTGAAGTATTGGTGCTGGTTGTGAAATAGCCTTGCTGTCTAGAGTTATAGGCTATTGTTTACTTAGCATACCCCTTTCCCCTTATGAAATGCTTTCAAAATGAATTGCATATTATGTGATTGTATGGTCATAGTCTCTCTCGAATGCCCACATTACGGAATTCTAATGACAAACTATTACTTTTACATGTTGATTAAATGATGAGAAAATATGGAGAACCCACAGTCAGTAGATGTGAATATTTGTAACTAATTGACTACAACAAAACAGCTTCATGAAGCCTACGATCAAAACTGTTACTACACTTGCCGGGGTAGCTTTAACAGAAATAATAATTATGTATGATGAAGACAGGATGTGATCTATTGTTCACAGTTATTTACTTAAGCATGGGGTGTAACTTTTTAAATCTTAAATAGCAATTTTGCAATTTCATGCTCAGTTTTTTTTCCTTTATTAAAGTTTATTTTTGGGGCATGTTTCACACTTTTGTTTTTATTTGACAAGCTTTGGACAGGAGGGTATGGTAGAGAGAGGAGAAGACATGCAGCACGTGACTGTGGGCTGGCATTGAACCTGGGTTGTTGTTGAGAACTATGCCACTCAGCTTTTTCATTATTTCTATGAATCAACCTCACTATGGTCAGCATACAAATCCATACAAAGTTCAGATGACAAACGACAAGGTGATTTAGCCATACATCGACAAAGACAACGAGAGAGATAAGAGAGAGATCATCTTGAAATGTAAGTGATTCGTCTTAAATCAATACAGAAAAAAACAACTTCAAATTACAATCAAACTTGAGTAGACAAAACAAGCTAGTAGGTAATCGTGCTGATGTAGACTAACATGATGATTTAAATAGAGGGGCAGACAAAAGAGGAAGAAGATTTACATTTTGGCCCCTGCGCTCTGTGGCTGGCGAGGGCTCTTCCCTGATGAACGGTGTCGAAAGCCACAAAAACGTAAAGCAGAGCCCTTCTAAATGACAAGTAAACAAATAGAGATGGTTTATCACCGTCATCCAAGGGAGAAACTAATAGCCCTGTCTGATGGTGATCGATTCCTTTGTTTAATAAGTAAACCAAAAGAAAAAAAAAAAACATAAAAGACAAGGAAGCAAGTACGGTAATTAGTGTTGGACATCATCAAGATGGAGATGTTGTAGCCGCAATCCTATTGCCTCCCCTATAGCCGTTCCAATCAATATGGCTGCGCTGATATTAAACTCATGAGTGTTTTGTTTGCTTCAGTTTATTTGCAATTATCTGTTCTTATTGACCTGGCATCCACTGAAGGGGGCCTCGCATGATGGAGCCGGAAACAAACAAAGAAGCACGATGGGTGTGGCATGAGACTGCAATGTTGGGGGCTCGCAATTCTTGAGTCCTTCATCTTTCAGCATCATATCACGTCCCATCTCGACACATCTCATTAGACTGCGGCTTGTTCTTTTTTAGACACGTTGTTAAGATGTTGTTAAGGAACAGGGCATTTTGCTCCGGGATGCCTAGTTGACTTCAAACATCAGGGTTTTGAACAGTGAACCTTTAAGTCGGGAGCCATCCAGCCCTAACCATTAGATTAGCCTGCCCCTTCGGCAATAAAGATCACACAGACCATACCCAACGAGACCATAGGCAACCTCCAAGCCCTTTCCAGAAGCAAAACCTAATCTCTGGTGATGGGCAATTTATAGGGAGGATAATAAATACTGCAATACGTTTCTCATATTACTTTTGTATAAGCCCTCTAAAGCAGCCTTCTTCTACACACATCATTAGTGCAGTGCTGTGATATAGAGAAGCACCATTTTCTTGTGAGTAGCGATTTCCCAGGATAATGTATGATGACAATATATACGATACACCAGTGGGTCGGTTCTTGGACCCAAAGCATGTTACAACACCACAGGTGCATATGTTTCTTAGCATGAGGTGCCCCATTGGGGAAACAATGCGTTGGTGAACACGTGAACACAAATATTTGTTGAAAGAATAATAAAAACGACAAATTGGTGCGGCTGAACATGGAAACATGTTGAACACGGTCATTAATTGTTTAGAGTGATTTGCGATGGGAAGGTGCAGTGTTGTTGTGTGTGTGTGTGTGTGTGTGTGTGTGTGAGAGAGAGAGAGAGAGAGAGAGAGAGAGAGAGAGAGAGAGAGAGAGAGAGAGAGAGAGAGAGAGAGAGAGAGAGAGAGAGAGAGAGAGAGAGACAGAAAGAGAGAGAGAGAGAGAGAGAGAGAGAGAGAGAGAGAGAGAGAGAGAAAGAGAGAGAGAGAAAGAGAGCTGAAGCCAAAACTATCAAACAGCGTGTTTGTGAGGAATCAATCGCTGGCAGAGGAGTGTTTGCTGATGTGATGGCCTTCGGTGGCTTTTTGATTTTTCGTCCCAGCTGCTAGATCATCGACGTGGGGATTTTCCGTAAACTTGGTAGATAGTAGAGCTGCGATGTTGGCGGATTACACCTGCATATTGGATTGTGAAAAAAAAAAAAAAAAACATTTTCATGAATCGCGGGCCTGTTGTGGTTGAAATAAATAAATAAATAATATGTAGGTTGACATATTGACTAGATCTGAAATGTGAACATTCTAAAACATTATTTTTCATCAGGCAGAAATTAGTTGACTAAGATTATCTGCCCAGCTGCTGTGTTCCATATGTGTAGCAGTGATGGCAATGGCCAAACACATACGCGAAAACATTCAAAATGGAGAACTAAAAACTAAACCAAAGGAAGGTCAGAAAAGTGATGTGTGGGAAAGATTCAGCGAGGTTGTTAAACAGGATGAAACGAGTGCTGGATATGTGATGTGTAACAGCTGTGAGGCACTTTAAGTGTATGAGAGCCTCTAGACTGGTACCCAGAACATGGGGCTTCATGTCCTAAAGCATGTCAGGCTGACACCTTGACTAGTTTCGTCCATCGGGACGTTACGAAAAACCCAAATCCAAGGGTTTCATCCGAGGCTAAATCCAAGCTAGTGGATGCATGTGTGGACCTGTGCTGTCTGGATATGCGTCCATTTGATGTGGTCCCGGGCAAAGGGTTTCAACTGGTGGCCCAGACGTTAATTAATATTGGAGCTACAGTAAGTTTGGTGCTGTTGACGCTTATGCTGTACTACCCCATCGCCAAACTCTGTGTGACCGGGCAAAGCAATAGGCTGCCAATGACAAAGATAAACTTTCAGAGGTCATCCAGAATGCTATGGGCTACAGTGGAATCGCTGTAACCACCGACATGTGGACATATTCATTTAACAAGAGGGCATGTACAGCTCTTACAGGCCACTAGATAAATGAGGAGTGGCGCTTGGAAAATCATATGTTGGCAACAGTGGAATTTGATAGCAATCTAAAGAAAACTGGCGAAAACCTCCATGATCAAATAATCAGTGTGTTGACGACATGGAATATCACCAGACAAAACCGTTTTCATCAGTGACCAAGGCCCGAACATAAAGGTTGCCCTTCGGAATTACCACCGGATTCTTTGCTCTGTACACAACCTGAACACAGTGTTAAGACACACGTCCAGGGAAAAGAATCAACCAGAAGGCATTTGAGATGTGGTGAAGGTGATCGATCACTTCAAAAGCCTTGTGGCATATCTGAAGAGAAGCAGTGCAGTTGCAAGCTTAAAGCACTGTGATTTGAGAATGTGAGGTTTGATGGTACGGCAAAGTCACCATGCTGGAATCTGCACAAAAACAATATTGTGAGATCAAACAGCTGCTGGACGACAGACCAGTTACATTGGATGAATGGCATCTTCCAAGACCAGCTCATACACCTGATTGAATTCCTCACTCTCTGCAAATTAGCCATTAGTGAGCTAGAAGGAGAGTGCTTCCCAACAATTCACATGGTGTTGCTTTGGATTTTCAAGTTTAAGCGGCACTGTGAGCCCAAGTTTAGAGATCCACCAGATCCACCTTCTCCGTGCCTGCACATCTGGCCTGCTCGATGAGAAACTCCCACCCATAAAGTCGGCACTTTTCTCTGTCCGAAATGCTGGCAATATTTGACCAATGGGAGGTGATTAGGCTAGTTCAGCAACTACGAACAAGGTGTCAGTCATGATACAGAAGGCACCTCTGTCACCAATTCCATGCCAGCAGCAGAGCAAAGTATTGTATTAACTTAACTTGGTTTTGTAGGCTATAGATTAGGTAGTTTAAAATGCTTATGGACACCTTCTTAGATCAATATTGTTTCATGCTTTATTGCGTCTGTAAGTGGTTTATAGCCGAACCTGATGGCACACAATCACAGCAGAAAGTGGACTTAATGGAATGGGAAGAGGATACACCTAAACTGATTGATGAAGTTGAAAAGTATTGCTCTGCACACTTCCATTTTGACCAGTCATCAGAAGAACATTTACATTTAGCAGACGCTTTTATTTGAAGTGACTTACAATAAGTACATTTGTCAGAAGAAGGTGAAAAATGTCATTGCTGTTAATGCAGTAAGAAGGTAACCCGAACAAGTTTCAAGCATTTCAATTGATAGGTTAACCATTGTTAACATGGGGACATCTGCTTTCTTTCTGGGGAAAGTAAGGTCACATATTCCTACAGCTGCAGCACCTCGCCAGAAGAATCTTGTGCATTCCAGCAACAAGTGCTGCGAGCGAGCACTCGGCCAGACCCTCTTGCCTGAATCCTGGCACAGTGGATGCTAATCTTTTTCCACAGTTCGAAGAAATTGTCTAACTAAGGTATGGCATTGTCTACAGGCTATCAGATACCTAGGCTAGGCCCTAGCCTTTGAGTTTGGTGAATAGTTTTAGGCTGTGACTTTACGCAGCATGCATTTTGAGCCCATCATATGGGACATTTTGAGTTGATCTGCCTGCTCTTTAATTAGTTTTTGTTTTTTTATGACCTTTTCTGCTCAGTGGGATAGCATTTCAAGTTTCATTTAACAGCCTATGGCATGAAGTGCCGCTGGCTGAAACTGATATGTTTTAGGGAATGATCTACCTCTGTTATTGTTTACACAATTTCCCTCAGGGGTCAATAAAGTATGTCTGTCTGTCTGTCTGTCTGTCTGTCTGTTAGGCCTATATGCCGACTGAAATGTATTTTTTGCCATAGCTCTACAAGAGGAATGAATGTTCAAAAGCAGTTGTGTGTCAGCTGTATGTTTTCCATTGTTTCAAGTTGGCTGTGGGTTATGTGAGCAACTCACACAAGCTTGACATTGAATGTCAACTGTAGGCTAAATGTAGCCTAATCAATTTATTGACTCAAAACAGGTGAACAAAAACGGGTTGTAAATTCAAAGTGGACTTTAAAGTAAACAAAAGTTTACCAGTAGTCGTTCTATGGAGTGTGTAAAATGTCCAAACATGTTTAATAGCCTATAGTCAAGCAACCCGACACTTGACTGTCATGTGGAAGCAGAGACGGTGAATCTGGAACCAGTGAAATTTGTTTCCCAGCGGAGGCAACGAAATGGTAAGATATTAATTAAAAGAGAAATAGACTTTGGTTTGTATCAGCATCCAGTTGAATGTTTTCCAGACTTTTTTCTGACTGTTTTCTGATTAAAAAAGGACGTTTGTAGCCCATGCATATACTATAATGAGTGATGATCGGGTGGCGGGCGGGGTTGGGTATCAATTGTTGAAAAAAAACATTACTTTTGGTGGATGGCGGGTGGATTATTGATATTTAGCAGCGGGTGCGGATGAAATTACAGCTCATTTGCACATCTCTAGTAGACAGAGTGGAAGAGAAGGAAAGAGAGATATGGAGGGAGAGAGAGAGTGTGTATGTATGTGGCGGGGGGGGGGGGGGGGCAAGGGAAGTGAGAGTGATAATCTTTTGATCTCCTCTGATGACTTAAAGGTGCTGTAGGTCAGATTTGTGACTTTTATAGTGAGAGAGAGAGAGCAGGATATTTAAACCAAACAACAAAATGTCCTCTCCCTCCTTCCCAACATTTCTCTGCTATTGAGGGGTATTGCCTTTTACACACCTGGGATTGACAGGCCGGATGTATTCCCTGAACCAATCTGGGAAGAGATGCTGAGAAGAGAGTGATTGGTTAAAAAAAAAAAAAACTGGGAGTGGTCTAAAATCAAAATGGCACATAAAGAACAGGCACAGTAAACCAGAACAGATATTCTCACAGTGCGTTTGCCTCACTAATAGGTTATGAATGGCTCTGGCATTTGTAACAAATTACACTCAAATTATAGCTCTTGAATCTTAAACCTTAAACTTAAACCTGGGAAAATCCTGCCTTCCTGTGTCAATCAAACTATGATATAGTATTTGAGAGTTAATTTCTATAACATAATACATATGTGTTTATTTATTATTTATTATTATTATTATTTCAAATACCATTATTTACATTGTTTGGTGTTATTGTTGCTTGACAATTCTGTATGCTGTGAGATGAATACAGTTCAATACATTCATCCACAATACTCATATTACAAGCTGCATCTAGTGGCTTTACCAAATAAAAGGTGTATGTGTTTTCTGCACTTTAGAAGAAATACAACTCCCACAAGGAATACAAGAATAGGGGACAAAACCTCACATTGCCTTTGTTTTGTCCTTCTGGTGATTGAAGCAGAAGCACACAAAAGTCAGATACAGTGGTTTCCTTTGTATGTGTCCGGGTCACGTGTAACAAGTAGCTCAGTAGGTAGAGCGTGTCGTCCACTAACTGTAGGGTCTGCGGTTCGATCCCCTTGATCCCCCTCCTCCAACTGTCAACATGTCAAACCCTCACAAATGTACTGATTGTAAGTTGCTTTGGAAAAAAAGCGTCTGCTAAATGCCCCTTTACCCTTTAACAAGTAAAATACGGGGGCCATTCATCTTAAACGGGAAAGAAAGTTTCTTGTGAAATGGATCGGGCTTCTTTTTAACACAGGTAACGAGCAGACAAGCAACTCAATCTGAAACATCGGTTCAGATGTTGTCTTTGGCCTTAATTCAGAGGATTATTGATATCTGGAAATATTGAGCATTCCTTCAAAGCAACTGCAGCCTTAGACGCTACGTCTCTCTCTCTCGCCTTTCAGGTTAAGTCTGCTATCAAATCAAACCATGAACCATGACATCAACCATGACATCTTTTTTTACAGTCAAAGTTGGTGCTATGTTATTCATTCATGTATTGAGGCTTAGCTACTGTCCTCTCTTGTGTTGCTAGCTACGCTACGGTAGGTTCCATTGAAAGCGCAGCTGCCGGGGAATTCAAAATGTCTGACTTGACGGGCTCACCGCTGGTTCGATTGTGATGATGAGCATTTGGTGTGCATCAATTATAACCCTTAGAATTTTAAGTGGTCTTATGAATCTGAATCTTGACTTATGTGGTCATTCCGAAGAGTGACAGTGCTACAGGTCCCCCAACACGTTGTACAAATCCCAAGGAAAGAGCTCTTTGCGAGTGTGAATCTAGGTTAAAATTGTGATTGATGTCCGTGTTTCCCCGTGGGATTACAAGATGCACATGAAACATCTGCTAGGTGAAGGAGTTCTGTAACCATACGCCATGCATGACGTTTGGGTTTGGGTTTGTGTGTGTGACAGAGAGACCACGTGTATGTGTGTTGCAGTAAAATATTCCTGCAGTGCTACAAGCATCAGATATCTATGTTCTATAGAGAGAGCAAGAGAGAGAAAGATAATACATACAGTCATAGAACAGTTCAACATGTTCCCATTGTGACCTCAAGTCTCTTAACAGTACATCGCATTATGAATGCTCTGTTTGTTCACAGCAACTTGTGGGTGAGGTCCTCACAAGGTTCCAGCCACACAGCTTTACATGGACTTGCCTGGTATTGGTGTTTGATCCCTGGAACCAAGTATGGCCTTATGGGCTCAGGACGATTAGTATTATAAGCAATGTAATAATATGTAATATCATGTGCCTAATATTCAATAACATTATTGAATCCTATGGTTAGGGTTTAAGGATATGGATAGGCAGTAAGACACTAACCACATTGTAGTTGCACGCTATTTCCTAAGGTTATTACAATGGAATATAGATTGAATTACCTAAATGGGGAATGTGTTGTGCACATGGATAAGTTCAGCAAAAAAGCCTAAACACAAAACACAAAAAAACATGTTTGTGCCAAACAACAGATTTAAAGAGCCCTTGTACGCCCAGTCAGTCTCTGATTTGTTTTCCTAACTCGTGCTACGTGTGCAGTTACAGGTTGTTACATTGCTTATTGCCGAGTACAGCATAACAAGTACGGCGCAACGTACGGTGTCACCCTGCAGTGTAACGTACAAGGCGAGGGGCGCGGCAGTGTGATGCGGCAGAGCGTAGACACGCGTCCGGGCAAATCCAAGGTCATCCATTTTGTTGGTGATTAACTGACGCCGCGAGTGCAAGTCTGCGGCTCGCATTCAAGGTTTCCCTTAAATAGTCGCCGTCTAATGGTGAATCAATACCCCACAGAGAGCGGGTCGTTAAGCTTTCGATGTTTGACTAATGACATTGAGGCCCCCCCGGCCCTGGATACCCCCCACCACCCCCCCGTTCACCAACTCCCCAAACACTCCCGACCAAAGAGCGCAGGGCAATAATGTATTTACACAAGTGTGCGCGGGGAGATGCATCCGCCTGAAATCCGCCGTGGCCTTGCGCAAGAGGAACGTGGGCTGCTGCAGTGGCGGCGGCAGCGGCGGATTCAGATGCGTGGGAGCGCCACTTCTGGTCGTTGCTTTTGGTTTCAATTAGGAGACACCATTGATTCCGAGGCCAATTTGTATGCGCCGCAGACGCCGCGCAGGAGTGTAGCCATTTGTTGTTTGTTTGTTTTGTTTTTTTCCCTCCCCTGCTACTGACGAAAGTGAGGGATTGATGTTGGTGTCAGTGATGGCATGGGGAGGTGGGGGGGAGGGTGAGGGGTAGTGGGGGAGTTGAGTCGATGCAAATGGAGTCGCTTTGTACACAGACGTCTTAGCGCAAATGAAGCAAATTATAAATAAATGCGTTGTGTATGGGGTTGTGGATAAAGAGAGATTAAACGGATGAGGGTGAGGTGGGGCGGGGAGGGGGGAGGGGGGGGGAGGGGGCGACGGCTGTAAACAAAAGATAATCCCAATGCTCAATAATGTTCCCCACCTCTCGCTTTCTCGGCGGAATATACTTGTTCCACTTCGGCACAAAGGATCTCCGCGAAGCCTGCGCTCTCCCTGCGAACCGTGACAACTCCTGGCTGGGAAACTCCAGCAACGCCGAGTAGTTGACCGACCAAGCCTTCCTTTTAATATTGAACCCTGGGTGTGTTTGCCTGCTCATGTTTGAATCTAGCCGCCATCGGCTGGTGGCAGGTGTTCATTTGGGACCCTGCATCACGTACAAGCCCACATAATCGATTTCCATCGCTTAATACAAAATAATATTCCAAAGGAAATGCTGGGGTGGGTGGGGGGGTAATCAGATAAAACATCCTGGGTCTGACCTAGGGTCGGTTGGGATGACACCAGCAAAGGGTCCAACGCCCAAAGGGCGGACTCATTTATCTAGAATAATAATGATTCTCACAAATCCAATTCAGTTATCAATGTGATCAAGCTGGTGCCTACATCAGCATCCAGTGGGTTAGGGCATCCATCCCACAGGCGTATCTCTTTGGCCTTCTCTGTCTTTCCCCTAGTCTCTCTATATCTCTTCTCTGTGCCCCTCTCTTTCTTTCTATGTCTCTATTATCTCTGTCCCCCTTCTCTCTCGGTCCTACTTCCCTTCTCTCATTATCTTTGTGTCTCTTTTCTCTGTCCCCCTCTCTCACTCTCATTCTCTGTATGTCTCTTTCTCTGCCCCCTCTCTCATTATATTCACGTCTCTTTCTCTGTCTCACTCTCTCATCATCCTTATGTCTCTCTTTTTCTCTGTCCCCCCCTCTCTCTCATTATCCTTATGTCTCTCTTTATCACTGTCCCCCCTCTCTCTCTCTCATTCTCTTTATGTTTCTCTCTCTCCTCTCATTCCCTCTCTTACCCCTCCATACCTCTCTGTGCTGTGGTTTCGCCCATCAGGCCCAGTAACAACACGCATTTATTAGTGTCAAGTAAATGTAACAAGCGGCTAATTGATATCTGCTATTATTGCATGAATTATTCATACTCCCGCGCTTTCGCCAGAAGAAGACTGCAAAGATTTCTCGCGCATTACACCGAAGACGCGGGTGGCTTCAGCGCGCCATCTCTCATGTCCCCCTGGCGCCACGCAAATGAGGAATTCCAAGGCAGAACACGTATGGCGACGTCTGTTGTGCTCGTTGATGAATCTCTTCATCCCTCATTCGATATCGGTGCTGTGTGTGTTTGTGTGTGTGTGTGTGTGTGTGTGTGTGTGTGTGTGTGTGTGTGTGTGTGTTATTCACCCCATGCCGGAATTAACCGCACACAAATTATAATTAGCATGAGGGTAGATCAAGTAGACAGATTAGGGGTGTATCTGCATATGATTAGTGATTTTGAATGTTTGTATGAGGTTTGTTCTTTCTGTACCACTTTTGTTTTTCCCTCCATGTATTGTTTTTATTATGTACACCAAGTATACGCATGGATGCGTTCCTTCACATTTCATTCGGGATTCTAGATGTTCAAATAAAAGGTAGGTATATAAAGGTGTATTTTGCTGTGGTCTTCTGCTGTATAAGTATATTCATGCGTTAACTATATTAATTCCAATGAGAGCAATAGACACATTAAAATGCAGATGAAATGGGCAATTGGAAAGCACTCCAGAGTACACTTCCGGAATGAAATGCATAATACGGTCATAGATTTGACGAAATAAACAAGAATTGCTCTACTGTGGCAGCCATCAATGCATTAAATTGAAATTTGCATTATAGCAACACCCAGAGCCATAACCATTGGGCCATAACTCTTCAATCTTTGACCCTGTGCTCCTATGTTGATTGTTCATATCATACATGAAAAATAAACATAAGTCATACGCTGGTGGTAGTTCTAATGCTCTAAGTACCCATACATCTCCTATTGCAGACAGTAAATGCAATTGAGGGCTATACAAATAAACTCGGCTTGACTTTTACAAGAGCTTAATGCCTCACTGAGTCGACCTGGGCTGTATCTATGTTAAGCCAGGCATGTGTTAAGTGATCGTTAACGCGTTGTCATCTTAATTGATCAAAAACCAATTAAGGCTTAGCAATAAGGTCATTGAGTCCTGGGAGAGCATCAGCTGATGAGGGGTGGCAGGGAAAGCAGGTAAGGTGTTTAACTCAAAGTCAAAAGGCTCCGGGTTCGAACCCCAATGGCCACACTGCCTACCTGGAGACATCCTTTGGAGTGATACATGGCATTCAGGAGCTGGCCTGCTCCTAAATGCCATGTATTCAGGGGCATCTTGCTCAAGGTTATCGTACACAGGTAGCCTGCAAACCAAAAACACCAATGAGTATCTTTTGATCAAACAGTAAACAGTAAGACCACTTAATCTGGCTCAAAATCGGCCTCAAATACAAATGCATCTTGATATTTTTTTATTCGTAGTCATCCTTTGTAGGACGCCGTTGTAATGGCCGCTAATACATGAAGTACATTAAATCCATTATGTACGGAATAAACAGAGAGGGGTCGGATATACACACAGGAGAGAGAGAGAGAGAGAGAGAGAGAGAGAGAGAGAGAGAGAGAGAGAGAGAGAGAGAGAGAGAGAGAGAGGGGGGGGGGGGGGGAGAGAGAGATGCAGGTAGATGGGAGAGAAAAAGCAAGAAATAAAGAACAGAAAAAAGAGAAGGGTCAGAGAGAGCACGCATATCTCCATATGCAAATAAAGTGGAGAAACATGACTTACAGGATGAAGAGTGATAAAGAGTGAGCAATAGAAAAGTGAGAGAGAGGAAGAGTGGATGAGGTAAGGAGCCTCAGGAGTTTGTTGTTCCAGACATGGCCTCCAGGAGGGCATAGAAGTTGTAACTGGTAACCAACGTCTTTGTTTTCTTTATCAGAAAACCTTTTCATCATTCTTCAATAGTCACAGAATATTCGAATCGACCCCGTCTAATATCAAATTTAACATACAACAATTTACAGCGACATGCTTAGGAACAAAAGTGCCATGAAATAAGCGTATTGAGATAATGTCTATGCCATGATAATTTGAAAGGTTTCGTTTCTGATTATGTTTGTGTTTATCTTGGTTAAGGATACCGACATGTGTGGGAAGTGTGGCTTATGTTTATGTTGCACTGCAAATTGTGGAATAAAAAAACAACACACACACTAAAACAATTACTTACATGCACATGTGGTGCACATCACCGTATTAACTCTGACCTTACAATTGTGTTATACACATTAGATTAAGTTAAGATTAATCTGAGAATGAAATGATGGGGTCAATGCTGGCAATAATATTTACTTTCTCTATAGGAGAAAGTTTACTGTGTGTAGTGGCACAAGGAATATCGAGAATATTCTTAAAATGTGTATTCCTAAAAGGACTCCTGTTTCACCCTATTGTTCTGATTTTGATTAGCTTTGTTTTGTTTAAAGCCATTTTTCAGAATTCTCCCATTAGTCACAAGCAGGAGGGTCGATGCAGATGTGAGATGGGCAGACCAGCCTACCAGTTCACTACAGTACACCAGGTAGGCTGGTTTGTTGATCTATATATCACAAATCTGGATGGACCTTGGAGTAGATTCTGATGGCTTGTAATGGCGAGTAAAAATCACACTTGGGGCTTAAATAAAGGTCCTTTTAGAAAACTAAATGATTCTTAAGTCCTCTTTGATGTATGATTTCATAATCGCCTCCTTTCATGCCCAACTGTTCAAGGGATGTTTATAATGTTACTTTTGATGGAAAATAATAAGAGGAAATCACAAGTAAAAAAACATTTGTATATCTGCCCCTGCAGGGTTTATATAGATATTGCATTTTTTTCCCTACATGTGGGGTAAAATTGCTTAGGATAAGGCGCTATCAGAAAGAGATTTCCTTATCTTTTTTGCTTGAGGATTGGGGAAATCATACGACTTAAGAATTGGCACCTCCATAGCCGTGCTATGAATAACATATAACTCACAGTCGGAAATCAATTGTTCGTTCTTTGCTGCATCTTAGCTCAGGAAAGGGGGGGGGGGGGGGAATAACAGTTTTGTGTCACAAGCTGTCACTGACTTGTACAATCTTTTATCAATTCTCTCTGACATCACCGGTGCCACAGGAGTTTTGCCGTTTCATCATGGGGTTGTCGAAAACGACGTTTCACGTCATTAATGGTTTGATGCAAACCGGAGTACGCCGGGACTGACAGAGGCGGTTACAGCCGAGTCGCTTTCATTTTGGAGCTGTTCAAACGCAATGTTGACGGCGTCAATGAGGACATTTCGTATGTGAAATGCCCAATGTGAATGCACGCACCTCCCAATGGCGTGTGAAGTCGAAGGTGATGTGTGAGATTTGCGCATCTGTCTGCTGCTAACATTTATGCTGAAGAAAATATTACAGTTTTTTTTTTTTTTGTCAAAACGTGGCCCCTCTCTCTTGCTGCAGTTTCCAATGCTCACTTAGTAACAACAAGCGGCCAAAGCCAAAAAGCTAGAGTCGTATCAAAACACAGACGTATCTGCTCTTAATTTCCCTCCACCTTTCAAATTCAGGAATAGCAACCCTCGATTCACCCCCCCCCCCCCCCCCCCCCCCCTTGTTGTTGTTTGCTTTCTAAGACATGCACATGGGTATTTTTGCAGCTGAAGGCACAGGGCATGTTGTTAGCCCTGCCAAAGCATGAGCACAATTAGTGGATTGTAGTGGGTACGCTAGTTTCTGTCATTGGATACTCATCTACACAGGGACAGCACAGCCCCTGGAGTAACCACAAGTAGAGCTAACAAAAGATTTTACTGCAGCCCGGTGTAAAACTTTCAAAATACAGATATCGGGGGACATTTAATTGATGGGTGTGTTGCTATCAACATGTACTACAGATATACCTAGATCTTTTGAATAAACAAAAAACAATAATAATAACAGGAAATCCAACACGTCACTTCAAATGAGTCGGAAATGAGTCATTAGATCTAAGGAAATGTTCATGGGTGTTATTCCAAAAGAAAGGAGGAAAGTAATACACAACACAACATGATAGTCTGAGTGTAATTATCAGCAGATGCGGTGAGAGATGCAAAACAACAAACACCCTGCAGAGAAGTGGCACCGTCACAACGCACACCCCACCGACAAACTACTCCACCAACAGACACAACACATCTCCAAACCTTCAAACTACTCCACCAACAGACACAACACATCTCCAAACCTTCAAACTACTCCACCAACAGACACAACACATCTCCAACACTTCAAACTACTCCACCAACAGACACAACACATCTCCAAACCTTCAAACTACTCCACCAACAAACGCAACACATCTCCAAACCTTCAAACTACTCCACCAACAGACACAACACATCTCCAAACCTTCAAACTACTCCACCAACAGACACAACACATCTCCAAACCTTCAAACTACTCCACCAACAGACACAACACATCTCCAAACCTTCAAACTACTCCACCGACAAACGCAACACATCTCCAAACCTTCAAACTACTCCACCTACAGACACAACACATCTCCAAACCTTCAAACTACTCCACCGACAGACGCAACACATCTCCAAACCTTCAAACTACTCCACCTACAGACACAACACATCTCCAACACTTCAAACTACTCCACATACAGACACAACACATCTCCAAACCTCCAAACTACTCCCCCAACAGACACAACACATCTTCAAATCTTCAAACTACTCCACCAACAGACTCAATACATCTCACTGCAGTTCCACTTCCCACTGTCAAAACTACATGCCTTAACCAACACACCGTACCACAACCGTCAAAGATACAACCCAAACCTTCAAAACTGTACGCTGATCAACCTATTACTAACCTATTACCAACCAACAAATGACCCCCGACTACACATACACCTCAAACCACCAAACACCCCAAATGTCAGAACTACACTCCCAAACCACCAAACTGCACCCCCAAAGAACACTGCAACTCACACTGACACATTGCATCCCCAACCTTCAAAACTACAACCCCTAAAAACTAAAACTAAATAAGGGCACCCCAAAACAAAACACTGCACCCTTGACAACAAACCACACCCCCAAACCGTCAAACGGCTCCTCAACAAATGCACTGCCTCCTCCCACGCCAACAAACTTATATACTGCATCACCCGGCTGAGAAAACTCAGCGGCGCCTTGCGGTTTGATTGCCGACAATACAGCGAGGAAGACAATAGCGTGAGTGGCAGGCCCACAGACATTGGAGCTTCCGAGGAAATAAATTGAAATTTGAAAGTAATATGCCAATTTGCATCGTCGGTGGTGGGAGCAGATTTGACAATCTGTTATTTAGAAAAGAAAATATGACTTCATTTCACCCACTGGTAATCATTGTAATCACAAATGTCAGTGTGTTTGTTTGTTTGTTTGGTGCTGTGTGCGTCCGTGCGTGCCTCCATCGAGGAATCCGTCAGAGAGTGTGTGCATGTGTTTGTGTTCATGGGCCTGGCGAGAAATGTGTTGCAAAGATGCAAAGGCATTGGAGAACGAGAGAGAAAACAAGGAGAGAGAGCGTGCAGAGAGAGAGCAAGAGAGAGCGCTGAACTCCAAGGTCTCACGACGATGAAGTGTGCCCCATAAGCTTGTGTTGCAGGAGAAAAAAAGCAAACAGAATGGGTAGGACATGTAAGGGAACAACAGAGCACCTTAGCACACTCTGCCAGCAAAGTCTGACCCTTGGATGGAAAGGAAGCTTGATTTCAATCTGTGGAGGAAGGAAAAAGGTGAGTAAATAAACCAAACGGAAAAAGAAGCCTGGTGTTTCAACATTGATAGAGCCGGTGGGGCGCCCAGCCGGCTAGGTATTTCAAACACATTTTCAAAATGCTTTCAAATGTCAAAAATGTTGTTGATGGCAGGCTAATATGTGAACATTTTAAGCTTGTCACCATCCACTGGCCCATGCTCCCTTCAACAGTTGAATATGCAGTAGGGGGAGTCATCCTTGAAAAAAAAAAACATTGATAACACCTGAAAGGTGTATCTGAAATGGTTCCTGTGGTAGCGATAGCTTGTATCGATATGACAGAAAGCACCAGAACAACTCTGCAGCATAATGGTGAGAGATCTATAACCTGTGTTGAAACCTACTTTAACTCCCCACCACAGGGGTTCCAATAAAAAAAAAAATAACAGGGGCATATCTCCTGCCAACCTGTTCTCAAGGTAATATGATCTTACCTGTGACAGCGACAGCAAAAGAACATATTAAATAAATATTGGTAAATGTTACCAATAAACACTGTATTTACCCAACCATTTTCAGCGCTAACCTAGACGTTCATCACGTTCTCTCCCACTCATCATTACCTCAACCAATCAAAAACCAGAGAAAAACATGTTTGAGTTCAACGCTGGTTTTTCTGTATGTGTCAATCAATCAATGTGTCATTGTCAATGCTGTTGCGGGCCTCTGATGCTCAGACAGAGTCTGTCCGTACGCTAACGGTTAATTGTCATGGTGAAGAAAAAGTCTGCCTTTCCTAAATAAGTTAAGAAGTAGGCCGCAATGATAATGCTGCATTCTGCACACACTGCATGAACAGATTTTTGGTCAGAAACGGTGGAAACACAGATATAAAAGATGATATTAAGACTGCCGATGAAAACTTGACGAGAACGCTTATGGAGTGAGCATCAGTGAATTCAATATACATGGGCAGAAAGCCCACACTGAATGGTTCCAGTTTTGAGGAGGTCAGTATCCTAGTTATAATGGCCATAATCACCTTGTGGCCATTTTGCTTCTATCTTGGTTCATAATGCTAGCTGGCTGGGGTTAACCACAAGCTAGGGTTAGAACCAAGATGGCAGCTTGGTGAAAGAACCATTGGTCATTAATAGTTGTAACTGACAATACATCAACATCCTCAACGGGAATCATATAAACTGGTATACTTAAACCACAATATATATAAAATAATACACTTCACCATTTAATGTCACCTTTACAGCCCAGAAGCAACATGGGACCAAACTGTGGGCATATCTACTGTAATAGAGCTGTGCTTTTCAAATAATGTCACATCTTTTGGAATATCATGAATAGCAAATTCGAAAAATGTACACAACTGCACATCCATCCCTACGGATGCTATGCTACTGTTGCTGAATTGTATGAGGTGAGTTGTCGACGATGGCAAATTATCTTTCAGGTGCCGAAAAGCGTATCTGGATGAATTCTGAATGTCAAGGGCAGGGATGGTTGGAAGACTAAACCCTGCTTTTGTGTAAAAACATTTTCCCTCTGTAGTCAGATTGGTTAATGTTTCCATCATAATGTTTGTCACAACTGTCAATATACATGCACATGTACATATTCTGCACTTACCCTTGTATGACTCAAAGTGTGTATATCGATATGTATTATAAGGGGTCCTACAAAATCTGTCCCTATTGAACTTGTTTGTATTATTATTATTAATTCATTATTTCCAGATAAATATTGGGCCATATCTCCAAAACTACATGATAAAAAGGTGTATAAATTGGCAGCCTTGTAGAACTTCAGTTTGATTCACCTATAGTTAGCACTGTAATTAGCGCTCAAATTTCAAAACTTTTCTGGAATTTTCACTTGGAAATTGCATAAAATGTTCTCATTGCGACTAATGTGGTCAGACCACTTAGATTTAATGCAATGACCACAGCTTCACTAAACACCCACACACCAACTGCGTTGGTGGCTGATGTTGTAAAAGCTGCAAACTTAACACAAATGTACAAGCTGACTGTGGTGAAAGAATCCTACCAATAAGACTCAAGAACGACGGAGATATTAAATTGTATGTGAAATAAATACAAATGCGGGACATATAAATAGCTACAAGTCTGCATCACAACAATGATTCCATAGTGTATCCATGCTAAATTTCAAGTCTATATCTCAAAACGCAAAGTGGATGCATTTGTTTGAAGTCTGCCTAACCATGGCCTCTCGCCAATGCTGGCTGGCTCCTACAAGGGTACACACATAATTCCTCTGAAGTCTGTTTTGATACTGGATTTTGCCAGTGTTTACTTTAGAAACATGGTCGGTGATGATTTTCTTTTAATGGCATTGGTATCGTTTTTTAAGGCATACCAATGCCATTTTACCTAACCTAATAAAGTCACCATGTCCTCCATGTTGGGAAGACTACTCCTTCTTAAAATGGAGTCTCATCTGCCCTACATTTTGTCTCTTAAGTGTCGGTTATGGTTCCGCGTAGTGATCACGTAGTGATCAGGCAATGGCCACGCAGTTGCTTGGATGCAGTCATGAGACTGAGATGGTTCTGTGTGGGGTTGGTGGTGTCAAAATGCAATTCAATGCCACACCGGTAGAGGGCGACCAGAATGACCCTTCTGGTCATTACATACGGATTACTAGCGGGTAAAAAAAAGTTTAGAGACATGAAGGTAAAAGTTATATATATGTTGTTGCCAATCAGTCGAAACATTTATCACACCCCAGCGGTGTTTACGAGTGGCAACCGGAAAAGCGGTCTCCAGCGGATGTACTGACCTTGAAGTGATGGGCACATTCTGGAACTGCCATTTGGCGCTCAAGAAGGCAGACTCCATCTCGGCCTATGCCTGCCTCCAGACCCTCCACTTCCTGGCCCTAACAGAACCCTGGATCACCCCAGAGAACATGGCGACTCTGGCTGCCCTCACCACCTCTTACTTCTTCTCACACCCCAAGACCATCAGGGCAAGGGGGGGGACTGGAGTCCTCATCTCACCCAAGTGGTCATACCTGATGCTTCCCTTGGAACAAATCAGCTTTTGAACTCCATGCTGTTGCTGTCACCCTTCCTTTACCCCCTCTCCTCTGAATAGGTCCACAGACTGGTCACATCCAACCAATCAACCACCTGTCCCCTTCACCCTATCCTTTTCTCCCTTCTTCAGGCCATCTTTACTGACATCCTACTGTTCATTAACTCCTCCCTCACCTCAGGCCTCATCCCAGCACCCTTAAAAATAGCCAGAATCAAACCACTCCTCAAGAAACCTACCCTCGACACTGCTGACATCCAGAACTACAGACCGGTATCTCTTCTATCATTCCTTTCTTAAAACCCTGGAACGTGCAGTCTCTAACCAAATGTCCTCCTACCTCTCAGAAAATGACTTGCCTGATCCCCAGCAGTCAGGCTTCAGGACTGCACACTCTACAGAGAAGGCCCTCCTGACGTTGACTGAGTCCCTTTGTTCTGCCAAGGCCTCTTCCCTCTCATCGGTGCTTGTTGACCTGTCTGCAGCGATGACACCGTGAACCATGAGACCCTCCTTACCATCACTGATCTCGTGCTATCCTGGTTCACATCTTACCTTAAGAATCGCAATTATCAGGTCACATGGAATGGCTCCCTGTTCAAACCCCACTCGCTTAACACTAGTGTCCCTCAAGGCTCAGTACAAGGACCACTTCTGTTCTCCCTATATAACAGATCCTTAATGAAACACTGTAATCATATCCCACGTTTTTTTTCCTATCACTGTTAAGTGGACGACACTCAACTGTTCCTCTCCTTCCCCGCTCAGACACTCTGATTGCAATGCGCATCTCAGAATGTCTGGCAAACATAAGCACTTGAACAATTGTGCATCTCTTCAAGCTCAATCTCACAAAGACTGAGATTCTCTTCATACCGGGGAAAGACTGCCCTCACAGGGACCTACTGGTCTCGGGCAAGAGCATTATATTATGTCCCTCACCAGCCGTGAGGAACCTTGGCATAATAATCGACAACCAACTGTACTGCACTGTAAACATCACTGCAGTGACCCAATCCCGTAGATTTGCACTTTACAACATCCGCAGGATCTGGCCATTTCTCACAAGGGAAGCGACACAGCTCCTGACCCAAGCACTTCATCATCATCTCCCACCTCCTCGACTACTGCAACTGGCTCTTAGCGGATCCAGAATGCTGCAGCATGCCTCGTGTTCAACCCACCCACATTTTCCCAAGTTCCTTTCATGTCCTCCACTGGCTCCCTGTAGAGACTCGCATCAAATTCAAGACGATGGTACTGGCCTACAAAACTGTTAAAGGAAAACGCCACCGTTTTTCCATACTGAACTATGTTCTTCCCTGATCTTAGACGACTTAATACATACCTTTCTCGCCTTTGTGTGTGCACTCAATCGCTCTGGTGCACAGCGCTACTTCACTAGCATGTAGCTTGGCCGAGTAAGCGACCAAGCATTTCCACATTTTCCCAATTTAAATACGGTTACATGAGTAGTTACACAATGATGGTTACACAAAATGAAACATGGCAATTTTCTAAACGGATAAAAAGGATAGTATAATGTATGGCAGAATAACACCTTTGACATCGGCGCAGTAATGTCATCACTCCAAAAGATCCTCTCCCCCTCCCCCTGTTACTTCTATCAATAGAACCAACATGACTTTTTACTTCTACTACTACAGGTAGTGCAGGCCATGGCGTGCAAGTCACATTGGTCTAGTAATAGATTGACTTGATGCAGCTCAATTTCTAATTAAGTGACTTAATTTCTAAGTCACTTAATTCTAAGATCCTTAGATTGGAAGCATTTCAATTTTGAACATGGTTACATTTTAAGGTCTTTATTTTAAAGTTGCTTGATTTTAACATGTTTTATTTGTAAGCCACTTATATTTTAACCTGCTTGAATTGCAGCTTCATTTTGAGTTGCTTGAATTTGAAGCATCTCAATTTCTAAGCCGCTTCATTTCTAAGCTGCTAACATTTTAAGATGTTTACATTTAAGTCATTTAATTCAATGTATTATTTGTTATTAATGACCACACAGCCAGGCTGGTGTAATTTGGTCTCTGCATTTGACCCATCTTATTGTACATAGGAGCAGTGGGCTGCTATGATCAGCGCCCGGGGAGCAAGTTGGGGTTCAGGGTTCAGTGTCTTGCTCAAGGACACTTCGACATGCAGACAGTTTTTGGAAGTGGGGATCAAGGGGATTGATCCACCGACACTACAGTTAGTGGACGACCCGCTCTGTTCACCCGCTCTATCCACTGAGCTACTGCCGCCCCACAAGCTGCTTAATTTGAACATGCTTTATTTCTAAGCTGCAAACTTGGCCTATGTGCACCAGGTGAGGTAAGAAACAAAGCAATATGACCAACATGTCACATCATTTATCTTAAGTGTGTTTTGATGGTGGATTTTGCCACTGTTAACTTTTTAAACATGAATGGTTTGATTGATTGAATTAATGGTTACATCTGGTAAACTAGTTTTTATGGCATGCAAAGGCCATTTTACCACACCTACCAGACATGACCATGAGGTTGTGGGTTCAAGTCTTACCTTAATTGAACAAGTTGTTAGCAATGTCTTAATGAAGAACAACAAAGAGAACAACATTGTTTACAATATTGTTTACATGTTTGATGAAGTTTTGAGACCTTTGCCTTCTGGTCAACCTGCATGTATGAGATACTAATGCCATTTGACAATATTTACCAAGCTCAGGATGTCCTCCTTCTTGAGATAAAGCCTGATCTTTCCTCCTCAATCAAAGTAACTGCAGTCCAGTGGTAGAGCACAAGGTTGATGTGCATGGGGGCCATGGTTTAAAGCTCTCTGCAACCAAACATTTAATCAGAAATGTAATGAATTACAGAACACAGGTCAAAGATATTGAAAACTGGTTTATTGAAGAGTTTGAAGGACACATGAGAGGCAGAGCAGGTGTTACATGCTGCAATGTAAGCTATTTCTCGAGTGTCTATAGCTCTTGTTTTTTTTGTTGTCATTTTTCAATACCTCATGATTTTTTTCTCCATTATTTTTCAAGCATTTTTCTTTCCATCATATTTATATACCACTTTTGAGACTTTTTGTTCTCAATTTTGTATTCTCTCCATCATTTTTCTGTACACCTTTTTGGAATTGTTTTTTTTTTTTTCAGTAGGGAAGAATGCTCCTTCTCAAAATACAGTCTCATCTGCTCTTGACCTGCCTTATGTGCATGTGGTGCAGTGGTAGAGAGCATGGGGAAGATGACCATGAGGTTGGTAGTTGAAGTCTGACCTGAACCAAACACCTTGCTAGAAATATGATTAAAAAAACAAAACAAATACTGAGATACATCTTTGATTTTGAGACGTTAACTTCTGGCAAACCTATCTTTATGGTGTACTAATGCCAATTTACTAGACCTAGAGCTCACCATTTCCTCCACTTATGGAAGACTGCTCTTTCTTAGAATATATACCAATCCACCCAAGCTGATAGTCATGTCCTTTTAGCTTAGTGGTAGAGCACCGGTGTGTGTGAGACCCTGGTTCAAGTCTAACCACAGCAAAACATATTGTTTGTTTTAGAGACATCATTGCTGTTGATGAACAAAAACGCACAGTTCTTAGCAGGAGTAAATGGTGGCAGGTGTTAACAAAAATGTATCTGCAAAATATATAATTATGGGGGAAGGTAGCCAGGGCCGTGCTGCTCAGTTTTTAATGTGCAGAACCGAGCAGTAACAGCCTGTATTACACAGGAAACCGCTGGTTGAATTCATGACTTTGTAAAACACGAAGCTATGTTTGTCTTGTACATACTTGTTTACATGTTGCAACATGTAACACTTGTTCCTTGTTACAACTTGGTTGTGGTCATGTTCACGCCACAACAAAGTGTTGTTGTGGCTTGATACTAGCTGTTAATAGTTATGAGTTATCTAATAAACTGCTAATTCAAAACTAACAAGTGGTTACTAAGGACTCAGTAAGGACTTTAAGCCTATAACAAACTTAAGCATTACAGATGCAACCCTGTCCAGGTGAATAGGGGTTAAGTCCTCTTGCTTTAAAAGGCCTACAACACACACACACACACGTAAATCCATTACTCCACCCTGCCGATCCCAATCATTCTATTTATCTCAGAAATGCATCATCTGTGAGTGAGTGGTGTTGTGTCCCTTCAGTTCAGCCATGAGTGGCTGGGTAAAGGTGATTTGTGAGTGGACAAACACACTTTGTAACACTATATCTCAGGGTTTCTTTTAGTATAGAAGCTAAACATGTCCTTCATGCTGGCCAGTCCTTGATGAAAATGGAAGGCGGCTTTGAATGTTTTAGTGTGACAACAAACCGTTTAGTATCCATTTATGCCGCAAGGGATGGTGATCGACACAGACATGTGTTGTCTATATTGTTTTTATGGCATAAAAGCCTGCTGTAGGGGTGTCTTCCTTTTTCTACTGTAATTATATTGTCCTCGACGTACCGTACGTAGGTTTGGGTCTAGTTTGAACACACTTCATCCGTGCCACATCCAGAAGTATATGTTTGTTTGTTTTTCACAAGCCATGAAGAAAATCATGAGTAATTTTTCCGATTTCATTTTTTTGTGGGACTTTCCATTTTGTTTTTAAATTGCCAATGTATGCAAGATAGCTAGCAAAGTTGAAAGATGGTCCTAGAAATGTTTCCTGAAATGTGAAAAACCTTATCTAACAGTGTAGTGATGTCTGATTGTAAGCTATCTGTGATTGATTAGTCATCCACAGCCTCCTACTATCAGATGTCACTCCTTTGCCACGCAGTTAGCTATGCTATCACATTAAGCAGAGCAGCACAGCTATGTATTGAACTGGAACTTTGCATGCATGTGTATACAACGTCAACAAACCTATTGTTCACAATATCTACCGTCTCGCTCTTCACAACAAAGAGTACAGTAGCTCAATTCACAACAGCATTAGACTTGGGCGTTAAATAGCTTTGCCATCTATTTAATTCTCTTTGAAGGGCCTTTATCTGATCCATATCCACACACATACCACCATAAAAAGACGATGTACATATCAGTGTCAGACCATCTTTGGAGTTAAATCATTTTTCAATCTACATGACCTAGCATTATCTCTGGAAATAATTGGTATCCCTCAGATTCCACACGATTCATTAAAATCTTTTTTTAAGCATGTTGGCCTTCGGTCAAGTCTATAAACCTAACCCACTAAGTCTCTGAGACTTAACAGGTCGGTTAAGGCTCTGAGACTTAACAGGTCGGTTAAGGCTCTGAGACTTAACAGGTCGGTTAAGGCTCTGAGACTTAACAGGTCGGTTAAGTCTCTGAGACTTAACAGGTCGGTTAAGGCTCTGAGACTTAACAGGTCGGTTAAGTCTCTGAGACTTAACAGGTCGGTTAAGGCTCTGAGACTTAACAGGTCGGTTAAGTCTCAGCCACTGAGCAGCATGGAACAAATCCGTGCGACAGTAGGGTCCTTTCATGTTTTGCAATCTTGAAAATATATGATCATAGAATGACGTGCCTTTGATTGTGAGTGCTACGACTCACAATCATATTTCAATGTCAGTCTCCCTTGCTATCTCCTCTCTTGTTATTTTTTTCTTAATGATTACATTTGTTCCATATCACGGTGTGATGTGCTAGGTCAAACTGTTTTGACACAGCACATTTCTAGAAGATTAGAGTCAGGCTGTAGCAGACAGTAATAGTAACCAACAAAAACGATGAAGAGAAAATGGGATGTGTTCAAAGATTTTACCTTGCAAACATTTTGCTCCACAATAACTCAACAGCTAGAGGTCTCGCTGACTGATCTCCAAGTCTGGCCGAAGCTATTCAAAAGAACTAGCAACAATGCTAGAGAAGGAAAACAAACAGATATGCGTGTTAAAGGTTTCCTAAAAATTAACATCTATTATACATTTTATCTATGTTTATTGATTTATTTTCTTTTGTGCATTCTGACATCAACTAGTGGGAACAGGCGGGGGATTTGGTTAGGAGTCTAGCGAGTGCAGTGTACGCTTGTTATGCTGCTGTGCTTTGAAAAGTAAAGTTTTCTGGGAAAAAAAAAGCACTGAATATATAGCTTTTATTCGCCCACTTCGCGTTTAAAACAGATGTGAAGAATGAATAATGAATATGATTACAAACAACGCACAGGGCCCAAACGTAGTCTACTACAGTGCTATAGCACCTCATATTCAGACTCTTCCCTCACTCTCCTCTTTCCTTCCTCTCTCTCATCTTCACCCTCTCTCCTTTCTAGTTCATCTGAAGTATTGCGTTCCAGATCAATGCAACATATCCGCTTGGTGGAACATCAACAGGTGATTTTACGATGCCATACATTGGCATTTACACTTCCCTCTCAATGGCTGATGCACGGACGCAAAACTAAAACATTTGTAAAACAGTACAACAACAACCACAACATTGCCCAGCCAAGTGAAACAGCAGTCGTCCAACCATGTCATTACAAGTTGATGCATTCACATTTAAGTTCAGAGATATATACACGATTCAAGTGTGAAGACACTATAATCTGCTCGTTTATTCCTCCATTTTGTGTAATGTATTTAAAACAGAGTGTGTTCTAAATTCAGAGCTAATAACAAATACATGCAAAGCGTATCCATACCATGTACCATTATGACTAATTAAACATAAAATGCTTGACAATTCATGTGACTTTAATATGACTTGAAAGCATCTAGGGCAACATTAACACACAAAGGGGGGCATAGAAGCACTGTGCATCATTAGACAACTGCAGTTGTATCTATAGACAGATTGCTGCAAGACATACAATCAGTGTGCAAAAGAGCACTTCACACCACACAGCAGTAAGCAACAGAAAAACAAAACCCCACAAACACATAGTTTAAGTTTGTCTAGTTTTGTCACACTCTACCCAAAACCCAGACAACAACCCCATAAAACAACCCCAACAAAACACTTGCCTTAGTGGATAGTGAAAGTTTGAAAGTATATTGTGAGCTAGCTATTGCAAAGACTTCATTTTATGTTAAGGAGCTGAATCGACCCACACCGATGAACCCCATCTACAACTTCCTTTTTTTTTTCTACCTGCAATTATTGTTCTGTGGTTAGTACCACTTTTTTTGCAACATATCTATTCCTCCTGTGCATCTTTTTGTGAATGATAAAGTCTCAATAACGACCCTTAGGTGCCTAATCTCTGAGCTGATTTGAAACATCTGCTTGATAAATGGCGCGCATGAGAATGAAACCAGCAAAGAAAACACACATATGGGACCGAGGATGATGGCTTACAACCCCAGAGGGATCGGGGGGGGGGGGGGGGAGGCGGAGGCGGAGGTGGGCAAATGAATTCACACAACGCTGAAAAAACAGATTGGGGCAATGCAAAATGGCCCTTGGTTACAAGCAGTGGGAGCAGTCTTTTCTTTGGTTCAATCATGAGCGTGTTCTTGTTGGGTTAAAACATGATGTCCAACACCAGAATGAATAACATATAATAAGAGGGGAGAACGTGCGGTATTTATGTGAATGGTTAACATTAACCTTTCGCAGGTTTGTCCTTACATGAACATGAAACATTTACACATTAAAATATCTATAAATAACTGGACCTATGTAATATATATTGTTGAGTTGAGTACTTACATTATCCCAAGTGTCTAATTAATACCTTACCGGCACACCATTAGTACATGTTTGTAAATGATTACTAGGCCATTAGTTAACTGTTAGGTAATGTGTATTACTGCAATAATGTTGAATGTTAATGATGATGGTTCATTATTGTTCCCTTATTGTAATATGTTACATATATTGAACGATCGATCAAGCTAACTAAATGTGCTACAATGACAAATGAACCATGCCAGTCACCAAGCTAATGTGAACAATGTTAAAGATCATACAGTGATTTTTCAATGTTTTTATTTCTGACCAGAGACAACAGTGCTGGGCTACCCCACATCAAAACATTATAAAACTATGTAGTATCATATTATCATATCACCTTTTCTAAACAGATTTTAAATGTATTTCCTGCATTTACTTGAATATGTTAATGCTTTTTGTTTTCATCTTAACAGTATAACAATTAGATGGCCTTCAAAGTAATCAATTCATGAGGTTGCCACAGCGTTTGCATTTGTCCACAATGCCAGAAGCCATGCACATTATTGCCATGATTCTATGGCTGGAATCTTACCTGACCCGTATTTAAGTAGCCCACACCATGGTGCTCCATTTCAATGATGGTCTTCAAGTGGATGGGGCTTATTATGTTTAGTGGACATCTGGGGTGCACCTGGCGTTCCATTAGAAATAGTGCTTGTTCACCACTGCCCCTCCACTGCTGAAATATGGCAGTGGGACTACACATGTGGTCATCCGACAGCAAAAAGCTAGCAAGAAGCACATTTACAGTTGGTATGCGGTTGTTTTTTACAAATTGTTGTTGTTTTTTTCATTGAAAACATATACGGGAGCACCAGAAATATGCATCAGAAATGCATATTTTTATTTTTTGATAATGCAATTAACACAATCATATTTTCTCCTATTGAGAATTAACAGTGGCTTTTTTGTATTAGTATTGTTACTGTTACTGTCCAATTGACAATCAAAGTCATGAGGTGTGCTTGTCTCACAACCAATACAGAGAGAGAGAGCAGGATGGCACCCTTTATAGTCAGCCATGCATGTGCTTTTAATGCTCCTAAGGTTTTGACCTATAAGGCCTGGGTTTTGTTTACAGTTGATAGTCCTCTCATTCAATGACATGCATTTGCATAGACTAATTTACCCAACGGTACATACATCTCTGAGTACTTTTGTATCACCTGAAGTTATAAAACATCTGATGAATTATGCAAATTGTGTCTCTTTGTTGTCTCTTAGATCATAATCATCTTACATTGTCATCATCTTATCTTGGCATATGTGGTATCAGACAAGTATTTTCATTGAAATAGCAAAATAAGAAAAACAGTCCTAAATCAGACAAACAACCTTGAATGTTGTTTTAATGTATGCAAGCCTCAGAGTAATTAATATAATCGACAATAGCATAATTAACGCAATGACATTTCTATATCACAAATAAATAACAGCCGAGCGATGAATACAACATGCGTTGTATAATCGGCTGTTTAATCACGTCCCTTTTAATTCCCTGACGATTCCTCTCATCGATTGGCAATTAACTAGCTTCCAAGTGCCCCCCCACCCGCCCGAAAAGGCATACCTTTAATTAGTATAATTACTTTTTGTTTGCAAACACAAAGCGACGTCCGTCCCTGCCCCTCGTTTATAGTATACACAGCTCCGAGTTAACTGGTGTCGGGGTTCAGTCTCACGCGTGTTTTTTGATATTTTTCGATAGGGCTGGAGAAACACTAAACGACCTTAGCAAACAAGGGTAACAGCGGCAACGGCGGCAGGAATGGCTGGGTATGAATGGTCCCAGTGAGCTGTGTTTCCCCTTTAAGGAATCAGGGCTTTCAATGAATGGTATAGCGTAACATGACAGCTGCTGTCAAGAAACATATTAGAGCTGATCGGGGGAATAGCAAGCCTGCGGTGGAGATGAATCCCCCCCCACCACACACACACACACACACACGCATCTGTGAACACACATGTATCCCTTTGCACATGAACCCACAGTCACAAACGCACCCCCACACGCACGCACGCACACACACACACACACACACACACACACACACACACACACGCACGCACGCACGCACGCACACACACACACACACACACACACACACACACACACACACACACACACACACACACACACAAGCAACTAAGCAAACACGCATGGAGAGACACACATGCACAAACTGGCACACTCACACAGACACACACACACGCACATCTGTGCACCAAGACACAAAAAAGCACGAGATGTAGACACACACGCACGGATGCACCCAGACACGCACGCACACAATGCTGCTCCATATATAATGTGTTTTCTTTTTTGCTGCTGGGAACACAAGATTGTTTACCCCCGGAGCATCAGGAAGAAAAGAAAGAGAAAATGAAGAAGAAAAAAAGGAATAAAATGGGGGATGGAGTATACAGAGTAACGTCAGTGGTGCGCAGGAGTTGTCAGAGACCTTTCCCACCGCTGGTGTGTCTCTTCTTCTGGCGGGTGCAATTAGCGACCGCCGCAGCGGCTGTGACGGGGGCTAACCAACGCCGTCCGTCCATTTGTCACCGATTGTCATTTTCAACCCCTTTTGCCGAGCGAGAACTGACTCTCTCGCCGTCTCTTCCTCTCTACGCCGCTCGCTGTCGTTCTGGCTCTCTTCCTTTCCATCTCTGCTCTGTGCTCTCCCCTTTCCCCCATCTCCACCTTTTCGTCTATTTCTGTTCATCACGCTCTCGGTCTCTCGCTTTACTTTACTTTGCTTTCGTTATATATATATATATATATATATATATATATATATATATATATATATATATATATATATATATATATATATATATATAGAGAGAGAGAGAGAGAGAGAGAGAGAGAGAGAGAGCGAGAGAGAGAGAGAGAGAGAGAGTCAAAATGGTGTCCTTCAGAATCAACAACCAGACATTGTGCACATGTTTCTGTCACATAAAAACATAAAAAAAGCAACGTGATGTGTGTTATCGAAAAAAAATAAACTTTTTGTTGCTGCAACATTATTTTACCCTGTCTATACTGCTTATGTTTGCGTGGTGTCGTCTGTTACTGTAAGGCAAACAACCTTGGCGTGTTGCCAAATCCATACTAAACTAATTCCCCATGTGAAAGGGGAATTTGCTCAATTCTATCATGATTGTGAATTCTATAATGCACGCCCACCTATGAGACCTCTGCTTGCTTTCTTGACATTAAATAACAACTTGAAATAATCAATACTGAATAAGAACTAGGTTATCAACACATTGAGGAGTACAGCTTATTTTACATTAGCATGTGCTAAATAATAAGAAACTATGACTGAGGAGATGAGGATGAAATGATTTTTTTACCAGAATTATACGTTTTATTTATTCAGTCAATATGGTTTACCGTTTTATTTATATTTAATTTATTTTGGCACCCTGTTATCTAAAGTGATTTCTCGTGAATGGTTTCTATTCCCCCATACAAAACAGGTAAGGCTGACAGTGCTTTCCTCAAGAATGGTTATGGGAGATTGGGACTCGAACACAGTACCTTTTCTGGCTGAGAGCCTTAGCTGCTACACTATCCAGCCTGCTAAACTCCACCAGGGTTAAAATGGCCTCACCCGGTGACATATGTGTGGGGGGAGGGGTGCTGATGGGTCAAATCCCTATTGCCTGCCACCCTGTAAGCATCCTCCTTCACCCCTATACGTGCTCCTTAATGAGAAGAACCAGAATCAGAATTCACTGAGTCACTCAATTTTTTTTTTTTTTTTGTAATCAATATATTTCGAGGGGGGGCAATTTCAGCATATTTATGGCCATGCTAACTACATACATCATATAGTAAACCTCTGACTTGTAGTTCCCATTGCTTTTCCCGGTCAGCATCCTCTGATTGACACTCGTTGGAGCAAATCAAACAGTGAGGGTGACTGACATGGCGCGGGGGGGGGGGGGGGGGGGGGGGCAAAAAAAAAAAGTTTGATTTCCCAGGGAGCGTGATTATGATTGCCTATCGTCAGGACAGAGTCGGTACTTATAGCTGTGGAGTGATAGCCACCTGGCGTCTTGTTGGGGGCTCCCAGAGCGCTGTCCTGTCAGATGCACATGGTGATGCATGTCTTTCAACTAACCAGCCGTCCACCGTTAGACGAAGACGGGCAGGCAGGTGGGGGACGGTGCCGTCGGTGGCGGCATGGAACGGTGGAGTGTGGAGGTTGTCATGGCGATTATTCGGAATGCAGAGTGAAAGCGAAACCGTTGGCTCTTATTTACTTTATTTGCAATGGACAGAGGCGATGTGTTTCCTTTTTTTTTCACCCTGTTGATGTTTGTATTTGATATGTATTTTTTTTTTTTTTTTTTTGCCAAATGTAAAAAGTCAAACTCTATGCAGACATTAAGATTGTTTTCAGTCGGCATGTGTGTCTTGGTTGTTGTAAGTAAGTGGCTTGGATTTGTCTTTAGACTAGATTAATTCTGTCTGTACTCCTAGTATTGACTTCAAGGGAGATTTAAGAGATGCTTTTAGCCAACTGGCCTGGACAGCGAATGATTAAGCCTGGATCATCAGGGAGCAGGTAGGCTGAGCAGCCGGCCTCTTTTACCCTTGACACCATAAGGATGAGGAAGTATGAAATTATATTTAGAACGTAACCCTTAATTAACCGGGGTTTTCACAAAGATGCAGCTCACCATCACATGTTGTCCTTTAGGGAAAGGAGAACAACAACAAAAAAAAGAAAACTAACTAACTTCAAAACTAACTGAATTCAATGTCAACTTTATTTTCTCTAATGGATGATTCAAAAGTTGTAGTCCTTTTTTTAGGTTTTTTTTTTAACAGCTGTTATTGGTTTATTTACAAGATCATGTCTGATGAACCCAGTGTGAAGTGATAAAAATGTAATATGTCAATTGTCAATTGAAACTATTTTTTATTGTTGTTTTTTATATTATTCCGTTATTTGGCATCACTTATATTCGACAGCTATATGCATTCCCAAAGTTAGTGTGGTGCACTCAAATACACTTTGCAATCATGGACTGTACTCAGATTAAAAATGTTCTCATTGAATCACACATCTCAACATCATGGTTGTGTTTTCTCTTGTGCAAACATACATGTAATACAACTTAAAAATGTTAAATGTCCAAAATCTTAACACATTAAATTAAAACTGAATGACGAAAAACAGCAATTAGTTAAGTCCACGGCATTATTTTATTAGTCACACATTCCTTTCAACCAACACTTTCATTTCATCCAAACCCACCTGGAGGGATTCCAGATACAGATCACTTAGAGCTTAGACGCCCTAAGTGATCTATATCTGAAATTCAGCGATTAGGCTGCAGTGGACATTGAGGCTTAAACCCAGTTCATGCCAGAGTCCTAGTAATGGAGGCTCACCGGGTACATTATCCTACGTCCGAAATTCCCCCCGCCCAACCGTCCTTAAACCACGCAAGCCGTCCACAGAGGTCCTTAACTGGGGGGCAAGCTGTGCCTGTTGTTGGAGGAGTAGCTCAGGAGGCCAGTGTCTGAACTGATTCACAACTCAGTGAGGTAGGGCCAATGACTCAAGGGAGGGAGGAAACTAAAGGAAGCAAGGAGGGAAGGACACATGTGAAGAAGCATGTTATGTTTTTATTTTGTGCTTTGGCCACTGTCATCATTCATGCCAGTAAAGCCGCTGTAATTGCATTGAAATGAACGAAAGGGAGAAAATGTGCAACACAAAGTTGAAAGAGAGAAAGGAGGATGGGACAGATAAGATCGATGGACAGATAAATGATGCCTTGGTTTTTCTCTCAATATGTTTCAACTCTCGTCTCTCGATGGGATAAGAGTCAGCATCACAGTTAAGCCATGACGCTCAAAGGATAAACCGTCTTCCAACGTGGAGCAAGTCGTTGCTGTTTTCCATTCAGGCCGTTCAAATATTCCCCGCTGCCCACAGGTGAAACTAAGATATTCACACAATGCCGATATAAAGCATGGTTCCTCTGAGGTCATTGAATCCCATCAGAGAATAATAATTAGAATTGGGGAGTGCGGATTGTATACTTACACGTTGGGAGACTTTGTCTGAGGTGTGGAAGGTGCGAGCACTCATGCAGTATCTAACATTGATTCACTGCAATTCAATAATATGCACTTCCCCCAACTACTACGGCATAAACAGCAGTAGTAAAAGTAGTAGTAGTAGAAGTAGTAGTATTACTTCTATTCAGTCATTTATGAGATACTTCCCTCCAAAGCGAGGCTGAGCTGTTGTTTTTAGTTATGTGTCATTAGGAAACTGGTGGGAGGCGAGAGATGTAGAACAAAGAACACTCTCAGCTTGGGATTCAAACACCCTAACTACTACGCTACACTTCCTGCCCTTCACTCGACAACTATGTTCCTGGTAGTCATAGACATAGTAGGCCTGGCAGTCGCAGTAGTAGTATTACATAGGAAAATGTAGCAGATACCTTACTAGAGTCTGCTTCTCCTTTGCATGTGTGTGAGGGGGTTTATTCTAGCCGCGTGTTCCCTTTGTATTCGTAATCCATAATGGTATTTTAACTGGTTCTTTAAACTGCAAGAACAGCAGTTCACAACAAATTGGTATGCATCTCTTGTAAGTGCTCACTAAATAAATCACAGGTGGATAGGAGAAGAAAAGAAAAAAACACAGCAGTTAGATTGAATATCCCGAATTAAAGTTTTCTTCTCGCTACTGGCTAAGTTCAAAGCAAGTTCAACTTTGAAAACGAAATTGTGTGGCATGCTTTCCGTGGCGTTGCTGATGGCTAATTCTAGCCAGGCCCCTCATCGGGAATCATGGTAATGGTAATGATATGCGCGGCGAGTCAGAAAATGTTTTAGGTGCGCCATTTCATGGGCTGGAAAGAATTAAGTGCAACATCTCTCTCTCTCTCTCTCTCTCTCTCTCTCTCTCTCTCTCTCTCTCTCTCTCTCTCTCTCTCTCTCTCTCTCTCTTTCTCTCTCTCTATCTTGCTCTCTCTCTCCCTCCCTCCCTATTCGCTTGCATACTCTCTCGCTCTCTTGGGGATTGCTAATAAAAGTAAACACAACTGTGCTGTGTTCCACTTTCTCTCTCTCACTCTCTCTTGCCTCGCTCAGATGTAAAACTACGTGGTGGAGGGGAGTGAACACTAGGCTACGCTATCTGAACTTAGCTTCATGTCTTCAGCTGAGAAAAAACAACAGGCAATTACAGCTGTTCCTCCTTTTAGGCTTGCCGAGACTTACTCTCCCAAAAGCTAATCACATTAGCTCCCCTATCAGGATAACTACTTTTGTATCAGGGCTGAGAAAATAACGCACATGTAAATAATCACAGCATATTTAGTTTTCAAACCCATTTTGACTCAGCATTGACTCTTTCTGTCGGCCCGTTCAAATTGTATTTACTCATTTTTATTCTGTTTGAAATTGCATGCATTATGCGAGAGATGAGATGCAATAATGGGCCTGCCTAATAAATGCAGGGTCATTACAGGCTTGCATTCAAACAGCCACTTTTCATCCATTAAAAGGAAGTGAGTGATCTCCAGCGTTAGCAACCAGCTGATTCAGCCTTAGGCAGAGAGCATCATGGGAAAATGTCCAATTGGATGATTAATTAGTGCATGATGTTTGCCTGCGTTGTGACCAAGGTTGGACCAGAGCATCCATTTTATTTTTCTCTCACACAGCTGTCATCTGGTGTAAAGTACAAGTTAATGACGTTTCAATTTAACTTACTTACTCATTGGAATGCATTCACATGTCTTGTTGCTCTTTTTTCACACTATGTTCACTTCAGTGTAATGTGGCACACAGCATAAGCATATGGAGCGACCGCTTGGAGTTCCTGATGATTTGTGTTGTACAGTGACTAGATTTGTGAAATGAAAAATGGGGACCTTTCTAGTTTGGTACTCCATACGTCAACTGAATCTGATGTTTCATTTCTGAAAAAATGGGGGGACATGCTTTTGCCTGTTGTTATAGTGAATGTTGAATCAGTTTGAAAATCGAAGTCGATCTTCGATCCCCAATCAGAGTTATCAATGGCCGCAGACCAACATGCCTCTGGAAGCAAGAGGACAGACCTTCAACCAATCAAAGCAACCATGTGACTTCAGTGGCAGCCATCTTGACTGAAAACCCATCAAAGGCACTCCCATAGGGCGCTCCTCTGTTCAGTCATCATAGGAAACCTGCATCGTAGTGGATCAATATGCACTACCAACAACCCCAACTAAGGCTAGGGGTTATATTTTATTATACAGATATTTATTGTGAACTATTTCGCTTCTTCGACCAAAGTGACTTGAGGAGGTATTTTCTTTTTTTTCTTTCAAGAGAAGGTAAGGGGCAAGGGGCATCTTGCTCACCTTGCTCTGCTGGCAGGTAGGAGACCGCAGACACAAGGGATCCATCCCAGAGCCCTTTGGCCAGTATTCGAACCCTGACCGTTAGACTAAACCTCCCCGTTGTGGCTTAAGGCTTCTCTGTAGCAGCACAAAGTCTGGTGAGCAAATCCCTAGGTAGAGGGGACTGAAGCTTGCGCTCTATCCCGAAGCATGTGCTATGTTATTCAGCAGAAAACCAAAAAGGAACAACACGTAATCCCTTTATGAAACAATGAATCATAGCACACTTGGTAGTCGGATTACAACACGCCTTCCTTTGTGTGTGTGTGTGTGTGTGTGTGTATGTGGAAGAGTGTGAAGCATCATATCCAGTATCCAGGTGGAAGTCCCTGTGGATTCGTCACGGTCTAACCCGGGGCTTCGTCTCTTAGCCTCTACTCACACAGGAGCTTATACCGTCAGGCTAAAAATGTGTGTGCGTCACCGCACGTGTGTATGTGTGTTAGTATGTGTGTGTCGTACATGTGTGTATGTGTGTCTGTGTGAGTATTTGAGTTCATTTGTGTGTTCGTCTGTGTGTGTGCGTGAATCACTAGGCAAGGCTACTCCAGGTACTCCCCCCCCCCCCCCCAAAAAAAAAAAAAAACTTAGCTCAGTGCCTGCCATGAAAAGCTTACCAGGCCATTTGGCAGAAAGTAGGGAAGGAGGGGAGAAAGCAGAGGAAAAAGAAAGGTGTATTCTTAGTGGAGTTTTTGGCGGTGACTGTTTCACAGTTTCAAATTGTCAAATGCTGTTCCAGATGATTATTAACTGTTTCACGGTGAGGTGTATACTCACGATGCAGTCTGTGTGCTTGCATGTGCGTGTCTGTGTGTGTGTGTGTGTGTGCGTGCGTTCAAGTTTTTTTTTTTTCTAAACCCAAATTGGCCGAGCTCCTTCAAGATCTCTATAATAGATATTGTCAGAGTTGTGATGCGTATAAATTGTAGTGGGCTGCTTCCTCCTGGAATCAGTTCGTCTTTCAAAGGCACAGTGTGTACAGATAAGTACTTGGTTAGGGCGGGTGACTCCAAGTGGAAACCATCTGAAACCCCGACGTCCACCTCCACCTGTAGGCAGGGCGGGATGCCCCCTAACCCCTGCCAGCTCTTTAATGGCATGTTCCGAAAAAACATTTGGTGACTGTCGCGTCTTTGCTGAAAGCTTCATCTGAACGACTAGAAAAGTAGTCTCACCATACAAATGCAAATTGGGTGTTTATAGAGTTTGTGTCACGCGTTTTTTTTTCCTGTTTAATAGCGAAAGTGGTGGTCGTCAGAAAAAAAGAGAACACAATGTTCTTATCGAAAGTATGTCGACTATCTGTGCGCGTGCGCACACACACACACACACACACACACACCACAAGGTTTCTGCTAAACAAAGCGATCCATCAAAGCAAGGAAAGAGGGTCACGCAAACACAGCAAGCTTAGGGGAACCTTGATGCAATTGACTTCTGTGTTGGAAGTATTCAATGAATTGTCTTCAGTGACACACACACAAACACACACACACACACACACACACACACACACAGTAAAATACAAATACAAATACAAATACAACCACAGGATTACTGAGATATTGGCGACGAATCACATCAACAAGTAACGTATTTCTAATGGTTATTCAAGGTTATCAAGTTGTGCATTGAGCATCAGAAAACGATGTTGCATTAAATCCATTGAAATCTTGTGTCATTTCACTCTAGTCTAGTACCTTCTCTTCCCAGACTGCAAGGTTGGAGTCTAGTGGCTACGTAGGCAAGCGCCTAAGAGATCACCACACACTGACGTGGCCAAGCTCATTTTACAGTGATGGGGCCTCTTGCAATCCTCCTCTCCTTCCAAAAGCTTGTTAACTGACTTTGAGATGCATGTTAATGCACTTTTTGACATTACCTTGACAAGATGTTTGGTAGGTGTGTAGTGGATATATATAAATCTGTGATAGTTGATTGTTATTCTACATTTTCAGATCCACCACTTTGTTGTCTGTCGCTTTAAAAGAATGATTGCACAATCCACCAAGAAGCCTCTAAACATGGTCCACTCCATGGCCCACCCCAAGTTGCATGAGTGGGTTAGCGCGGTGCTGGATCTGAAACGGCGGTGCGCTAAACTCACAGGTGGAGCTCTGTAGTGAGCGACCTCTCCTTCAACAGGCAGTCCTTGTGTTTGTATTCACTGTGAGTTTTGCTTTGAACCAAAGTGTCCCCTAAACATGACATTTATTGATTCTCTCCGCGATAATAATTTGTTCGTTTCAAAACGAGTGCTTGATGTTTCAGTCAATTACACAGTGAATGTACAGCGACAGTATTTTTTGTTTGCGTGGGGCTAGCGAACAATTGATACACTGCAAAACACACGCCAAATGCTTTGGCTCTTACATTAGGGAAGATGGTATTTACCCATGTGTGTAATAAGAAACTTATTTTTACTACATTTTGAAATACTGATGGGACCATTTGGGCAGAAGAAGGAACATTTCTAAGCATGGTGTAGCGTTGACTATAATGACTTTGTGTTTTTCAGTCACCATTGCTCATTACAAATCAAATGAAAAAATGTTGTCTCATAGTCATATTTCCAAGGAGGTTATAAAGTATGCCACCTGGTAGACAATCGTGTTTATTCCATGTTTTCTCTCAAGTGGTCATTTTATTCACTCCAGTTTATTCTCACAAATCAGATTTTAGACATTCTGATGGATCTGGAAGTGTGTAATTGGTTATTAACCGTGATCCCAAACGTGGCCAGCGCTAGTGAACAGTAAAACAGTTTCTGTAAAGGTTTAAATCAACACCTTGTAGCCAGACCACTGTATGAATAAAATCCACCTCTAAAAGCTTTCTCGACCTGCGGTAGACTCTTTGGTGGAATATCTTGAAATAGGAAATGAGGTGTAACTCTGCCCCGCCAGCCTCTCCTCTGAAACCCCATCCCCCATACCCAGAACGTCCTCGTTGACAGAGGACGACTGAAGCCGAGATGAAGCCCAGTGTAATATAGTGGGACTTCAGATCCTTTTCGCAGAGGCGTCATCCCAGGACAAACACAGGTGTCGCTCATGAGACTAATTATGGGTCTGCTCCTTTTATGAACCTGGTCACAGGTAGTAGACTTATCTCCACTAGAGTAGAGTCTACTAACCGTGCCCTCGTACATGAAAGCAGCGGACCCATAATTAGTGTGATGAGTGACACCTGCGCTTGTCCTATGATGACGCCTCTGTGAAATGGGTCTGTTATGTAATGTTGGCAGTGTGTAACATTGTGCAGATTTGTGCGATAGCAAATGTTCTTCTGGACTTTTCCCGAATGATTCTGCAGGGAGACGAACACGACTCGCGCTTGATTGAATATTCGCCCATGGCATAAGCCTTTAGTGAGCTGAGCAGAATTGCATGAATTAAATAAATATGGGACCATGTAACAACACAGTGAAAAAAAAGGGCCGTAGCCTAATGTCGTAAGCGCCACTGAGGTGAGCGACAAATCTGGAGTCGTTTGAGTGCAAACAAATCAAATTCATTTCAATTCATTTGTTCCCAGAATAACTGTGTCACCTTCACACAAGTATTGTTATGGAGACTAATCTGAATCTTGGTGTTACGCAGCAACGCGTCACAATGTTTCTATCAGGGTGTCTGACTCCCAAACCAAACGTTGTGGGTTTGAATCCCTGTTGTCCACAGTCAACATGCTTGAGCAAGCTCCCTGACCTTTCAAGTGGTCCCTTCCAGAAAATATGTGATTGAAATCAGCATAATGCTGCTTTTAGAAAAAAAACAACAACTACTGACTTGCATCAGTATTACAATAAAAGCAAATTCACATTTCAATGTGTTTCTTGCTCCTACACACACACACACACACACACACACGCACACGCACGCACACACACACACACACACACACACACACACACACACACACACACACACACACACACACACACACACACATAGGGATGCGTGTCCAAGTCTTTCTAATTACATTTTTATGTCATATATGAAGCGGATAGCTGTAGACTGTATATGAATGTATGCATATCATTTATGGCAACATGACACATCTATCCCATTAATGAGTCTGATATCATAAAACATTTACTGTGTAAATACATACTGTACATACACACATTACGTATATCCCTTACAGCCATGTTTGGCCTTCCTATTGATATATTTTGCCATCCATACATGAGTTGCAAATCAAATATAGAAGAAGAAGAAGAATTACTCTTTTGATCCCGTAAGGCAAATTTGGTCTCTGCATTTAACCCAATCGTGAATTAGTGGAAATACACTCAGCACACAGTGATGGTGAGGCACACAGTGAGGTGAAGCACACACTAATCCCGAGGCAGTGAGCTGCCAACAGCGGCGCTCGGGAGCAGTGAGGGGTTAGGTGCCTTGCTCACAGGCACTTCAGCCGTTCGTACTGGTCGGCAACCCTCCGGTTACAATTCCGAAGGCCGCGGCTGCCCCTAAAGTAAATAGAGGTACGCCGTTTATCTATATGGACATATGTATATCCTTTATGGCTATATTTGGTCTTCCTATTGACGGCTGAGCGTTAACCGACCTGTCAGCAAGACCAGGAAGTGTCAGACTCGCTTTCTGTGAATGCTGATGAGACAGCGAAGGGGTGTTGTGTGGTGTGCTGGGGGTGGGGTGGGCGGTGGTCAGAGCGGCATGCTGATCGGGATGGGAAGAGACTTATTCATATGCGGGTGTCAGGGCAACCGCGTTAGTCAAACAAAGTCTACGGCTTTCTGCCCTGCAGCGGTGGAAGACGTCTAATGACATGGGGATTTTGAAAAGATACGAGTGCAGAGAGAGCAAGGGAGGGAGAGAGGTAGAGAGAGCCAGGCAGGGAGACAGGTAGAGTGAGGAAGAGGGCGGCTGAGAGAGAGAGAGAGGGAGAGAGAGAGAGAGAGAGAGAGAGAGAGAGAGAGAGAGAGAGGGGAAGAGGGTGGCTGAGGGAGAGAGAGGGAGACAGGGAGAGAGCGGTAAAGACAGAGAGCTAGGGAAAGAGAGAGATAGAGCGAGAGAGAGGGCGGGTGAGGGAGAAAGAGTTAGAGAGAGGGAGCCAGGGAGAGAGGTTTATGGAGAATGAGGTAGAGAGAGAGAGAGAGAGAGAGAGAGAGAGAGAGAGAGAGAGAGAGAGAGAGAGAGAGAGAGAGAGAGAGAGAGAGAGAGAGAGAGAGAGAGGGTTGGGGGAGCAAAGGCAAGGGAAATAAATAAATATTTACATGGACTTCAAGACAGACAAGCGATTGTTTTCTTTTGTTTACTCCACTCTTATCCAGAGCTTATCGGAAACGCGCGATCAGTCTTAACGAGTATTAACTGAAACATGCACTGGGTGCGATCGAATTACTGCCTTGATGCCTGAACACTGCACCACCTGTTAGCACTCGGACGCCATTCAATTTAGGATTAATAACTGTAGCAGCTTTGCGACGCAGCACAAGATGTCCAATTAGACATAGTATTGATTTTGATAGCTTTTCTCATTTTCAGTTAAAAAGTGTTGCACTATTAAAGTATAAAGTAGTTTTTTTGCCTGTGTGTGTGTATGTGTTGTGCACCACAGTGTAATCCTTGTATTATATCGTTTTTTTTTCACAGATTACATTATATTCAGCAAATATAATAAAAGGGCTGCTGTGATCAGGACTAATCTGTACTTCTTCTAAATCCACCAAACACCAATGGTTTGCTTTCGGTTGCTTTAAAAAGTAATTGTCTCTATTCATTCTTGTTTCTGTCTACTTCAAACTTTGTCGTTTATGCCTCGCACATTTCCAGTTTGAAAAAAGATAATTTCAATAACTCAGACGACTGAGTTATTGAAATTATCTTTTTTCAAACTGGAAATGTGGAAGGCAAAGATGGATGGCAACCCTGGCAATCCAACCCCATCGGCCCAGCATCATTTTGGAAGAGCAGTGGCGAGGAACCCCCCCCCACACACACCCCCCCACAGTGTCTGTGTAATAGCCGATTAAACACAACAAGTCCCTCGGCCCGCACCAAACACAGCTGAACACAGCGGGCCCCGGAGCCCCTCCGAGCGCTGCTCCATATGGTTCCGTCCGCTCCTGCTTGGTTCAGGGTCACGGTTATCATCCATCAGAAATTGTTGTCATTGCTCTTATTTCACCAGTGAGGCACAAATATGTCTGATTGTTTTTTGCTAACGGGTTTTCTTTTTTTTTTTTTACAAGGCAGTGTGTTGTCTGTGTTTTGGGCTGGATTAGAGTGGCGGGGGCGTCAAACCGCCAGCCAAACAGAGGAACTGGGTTTGATCCCTGATGTCCACAGCCTACCTGTAGAAATTCCCTACCTGCTCCTCAATGACTTGTATCTCACCATGGCTTTGGAAGAGCCTGCTAAACAAATTTATTTTTCGACTGAATGAATAAAGTCTGCTGCTGGACATGGTTATTTCTGAGAACTTGGAAGACCGGTTGCTGAACAAAAGGTTATGGTCTGGACCAATCGAAAAGACAATGGACACCCATAATGATATTCAAAGGTGTAATTGAAAAAGTTATATTGGCTAATTGTGGTATGTTGTAATCACAAAACAAATGTCTAATGCTGGAATAAGTTTTAATTGAAAAGTGTACATCCATGGACTCCGATATAAACACAAAAGGTGACACAAAAGATTTGATTAATTGCACATAGCTGTTACATAGCCCTTGCATATTTCATAGCATAAATTATAGAATATGATTTATATAAATAACAATTGAAGAGCTAGGGAATGCTAGTGTATGCTAATGCCCGTGCTTCGTCATCAATGAGCACTTTCTCATTAATGTGCATTCCTTACAGTTGTTTACCCGCTCACACAACAAAAGGATGAACGACCCCTCTCCTGCTTTGGCTAATCGAATTACGCTAACAAACGCGTAGTCATGCACTTAATGTGATAGCATGACATGCCACACTTTACCACCCGCTTTAAATCAGTCAATTAGCTTTGAGATAAACACACACACACACACATACCTGTTCGCTTAATGACATCCCCGGTGTTTAATTATCCGCTAACATCTTAGCCAGATGAAATTTGGAGACGTCAAGATAAAAAAAATTATAATAAAATAACAGATTGCTGTTGCTGCTCGTTAAATCTAAAGTTAAGTTGATGTACAACGAGCTATGCTCAACATTTTTTTTTTTTTTTTTCTCGACAACAACAATGAGTATAACGGAACTGCTGCTAACTCATGACAGTTTGAGGGATTGGAAACTTAAAAAACGGAAGGAAGGGAGGGAAACATCTCAAATGAGAAATAAGAAGACAGTAATTGCCGAGGCTTCGTCCGTAATTTCGGTGTTTAGCTGACACACTGAGCCACACTCGACTTTAAAGTCATCGGAAATAAAAAAAAGAATATTAAACTGAAAGTCAAAGTGGGGGGAGGGGGGGCAATGTTGAGGCCACAGGGGACAGCCAGGCACTCGAGCAAACGTCTGAGAGTAATTGTGCTTCATAAAGGAAACAGGGACTAATCCTTATATCCGTACTTATGTTAGATTACTGTAGGTCACACACAAACACTGCAAGAAGCTCAAATAAGCAGCACACTCCATATTATTCAGCTGCTTTTGATGACAAACTCACTTTCATTCTGCTCGTAATTTGTTTTTGGTATTTGTTTTTCATTTATTTGATTTAGATTTGTATTATGATGTTTGTTTAATGTATTTTGTGTCATGAGGCCTATTTGTATATGATTTCTGTTTGTATAAAAGGCGTGTGTACTCATAAACAAGTTATTGCAGATATGGAAACCTGTTTAGAAAAGAAGATCATCAGATCAATTTAAATACTTAAAATATCTCTCTCGGCATGTAGTGTCTGCAGCAATATAAGTTAGACTTTATTTTTCAATGTAAAAAAATAAAGATACCAGGAAGAGGTTACTGAACTGATGAAGCTAAATACTGCCATTATTATTATGTAGTTTCTATATTGAATAATTCATATTTCCAGTTCTCGTGAGACGACTTGGCCCAGGTCCTGTAAATTCTATAGCTAAAAAATGATACAGAATGCTAAAGAAATTCAGTATGAATAGGACATTTCCATATCCCGTTTGTATGCTAAACGCTCGCATTATGAGTTAGTTTGGTCGCGAGTCCTGACACTCTCAGAAATGCCTTAATAGATTTCATTCCCAACTCCCAAATGTTACCTTACCTTCACCTTACTCCCCTTATCTCAGAATGAGTTCTTGATTAATGCGTGTACTCCATTTACTATTCATTGATTTAGCAGACAATTTTATCCAAAGAGACTTACAGTGAATTTAAATGTTATTATACAGAGGTAGGGGGCATCTTGCTCATGGTCGCCCACAGGTAGACTGCTGACCTTCAGGATGGAACACATTTATTTTCCATTGGGAGTCAATGTAACAACCTCATCATGGAAGATGCTACAAACATGTGGCAAAAAAACTATGCTAATAACTTGTTTTTCCAACACAACAGCAATTACTGTGCATTTATAGTTATTTTAACTCTATGTATCTCTCTATGCATTGTGTATTATGGAGTCCACTTTGAAATTGCTTAATTAATTTACTTAAGTAATTACTTTTAAGCAATTACTTTTAAGTAATTCGCTGAAGTTATCTAATTTGGTGGTCCCTGGATTCTGATTCAGGATTTCCAGAAGTAGGCCTACTAGATACTTTTTTTTCAGATATTTATATACTAAAACCTGACATCCAAGAGACAACATGAATAATTAACGACAATCCAAATGTAAACTACCTAGCAAATCCTGTTTGCTCGTTTCTACACGGGCGTATTTCTTGATTGCAATGTGGTATGTATATCACACATTTGCCGTTGCATTATTCAAACTCTATTGTAAAAAAAAAAAAAAAGGTAAAATGTATTCAAAAGCATGTGGAGCCAGTTCTAATCACTTCATCAAAATGTTCTGGGGGGTTGAAAAGTCGAATACATTTCTCTTCCCTCCCTACTCTCCAAATAACAGTGACAGCATTTCACTTAATCTCTTTGATAGAATGTTTTGCACGGTCCAGGTAATTTGCCTTATTATTTCTTCCCTATTATTTACCATTCCCAGCTGAGTTGATATTCAACACATAGGCTAACACAGCCCCTTTCAGGTTAGCCTTTCTGCAGGCAAGCGCTGTGTCACCAGTCGTGCTTGCACTTCCTCTATCTAGCAAACTGTTCGCAAACATTGGCCAGCATATTATGACGGACTGTTTGGATGACGCATGTTCTCCCCGTGCTTGCGTGGGTTCTCTCCGGGTACTCCGGCTTCCTCCCACAGACCAAAAACATGCAGGTTGGGGATTAGGTTAATTGGTGTCTCTAAATTGACCATAGGTGTGTATGTGAGTGTGAATGGTTGTTCGTTGGTATATGTTAGCCCTGTGATAGGCTGGCGACCTGTCCAGGGTGTACCCCGCCTCTCGCCCGTTGTAGCTGGGATTGGCTCCAGCCCCCCTGCGACCCTCTAGAGGATAAGCGGTTTGAAAATGACTGACTGACTGTTTGGATGACCAATTGAATGATTGATCATGAGCCTGTATGGTTTATTGATTAACGAGAGATCAATCAAACCGTTGACTCCTTGGACTTATTGATCGATTGATTGATTGGTGGGTTGATATTTTCATTGATTGATTTAAAATGTATGAAATATCTGACTGGCACAGAACTTCAGAAATAAATGACAAATAGCAAACCCAAAATATTCTTTCTCCCATATTTTTCACATATCAGTGTATATCAGGTTTTGAATTAGATCCAATGTCTGATTTCATTTTTATTAGTTTCAGTTTTGGCTGAGAATATCTCATTCAAATTCCAATTCCAGCTTTTTTTGTTGCAGTTGTAGGCCTTGAAATGCGAACCGTTGCCATGCTCTGCTAGATTCTGATCCCCAAAAGGTGATTATCCCCCCAAAACTGTCATCCCTCCAGCAGATAACAGCACATTGAGATGACACTCCAATCTCGCACACACGCACACACACACACACAAAAAGTAACGCACACACACTGAAAGTCACTTACACACCCGCACACACACACATTATGATACAATATAAAGGTGATGCAAATTACATTATGTGTGTGATAAACGTGCATCCTTGCAACACACAAAGACACATTTACGACACCGCATACAAAGTTAATGTCAATGCACATTACTTAACGTGTGTGTCCACCACAAAGCCAAAACACAACTCAACAACAACCTTATTATGGCACTCATCACTCCAACATGTGAAACACCTAACCTCCCCTCTGACTACTCCCTTCTCCTTACCAGTAAGTAAGTCTAAAGAACTATTATCATTGGCCAAACCTCCCCCTAACACCTGCTAACATTTGGCTTTTGTCTTCAGTGGGAAAGGGTACAATTGGCGTTCATTCCTGGGTCAAATGACTGCACCAGTCACATGCACTAGTCCAGCTCCGATCAGCAGTGTTGTAAACATGACACCTGGATGGACACAACATTTGTTGGCTCTTTTTTTTCCCAGTGCAATGCCGTGACGCATGTTGTTAAGTTAAACTATTTTTTTCTGCTTCGTTTGTTTTGAAAATAGGCACAATGCTATGCCATATCCTTTGTGTGATGTGGGTACAATGAGTAAAGTGTAACAAGAGCTAGCAAGGTCATTTTAGTATTGAGATATTAAGAAACTGATTTCACTGATCCAACTTGCATGCCAAACTCTGGACCACTCAAGGGCCTAGTGAAGTCTGTTGTTGAAACCATACCTTGCGCCAGCTTGATTTTACAGTTTAAGTCCTAAAAAAACAGTAAAAAAAATAAAATAAAATAAAAAAATGGGGCCATCCTCCTTCCCCTCAACGTTCTGACACTTTGGTCTTCCACGCATGAGAGACTTTCTATTGAGACACGCCCCCCCCCCCCTCCACCCTGGCCCATGCCCCTCCATTTACCACCTCAGACAAGAGTCCATTGATCCTGCGAGGGCTAACTAGCTCCTTGAAGGAAAACCAAAGACCCTGACTCTGCCTTTAAAAAGTTTGGTGCTGTCATTCTCGAGCAGCAGGGCATCCGGCTCCCCTGTCAATGCCCCTGTGGTGGACAGGTGTGTCATATCATGGCTTGATGAGCAGGTGGCTGTTGGGTTACCATATCAACCAATCAGACCTTAACAGAGAGGGAGTCCTCTTGTGCTAACCAATATACAAGTGGTGTTGGGCTTTGGCTTTCCTTTAAAGCCTGTTTTATTCTCTGTGTGTGTGTTCAATTTATAGTGTTTATAGTGTGTTGTGTTGTGTGTGTGTGTCCCCCCCCCCCATAGCTCAAAGCTCCTCTCCATCCATAGCCGTGTTCTGATCCCATTGTATGAATTTGTGCCCGTGTCGATTCGCTCCCATTTGTGCTGTGTCGACTTTTTAAAGAGCGGCACCCATTTCTGTTTGTGTCTGTCTTTGGTGACAACGCATTTTTTTTCTGTAAGTAAAAGAAAAAGGGTACAAAATTGGGGCCATGTAAGGACACTAAATGTAGTCTTCTATGGGATTATAAAAAAAAAATAGCTGTGTTCAGTTGTTTTTTTGTCATTTTTCGGGGGCGGGGGCGGATGTAATTTAAAAGCTATTTGTTAAACATCTAGCATGGAGACGAAACACAAACAGTCGTAGTGTGTGTCGATTTGATCTCATATCTCACTTCATTACCCAAGCTAAGGCTTAGAAAAAGATGGAAAAATCTACCTTTTTCCACAAGAGGTAAATACTAACCATCAATAGACAGCAAAAAATATGCATGTTTATCGTACGCCTATTCAAGTTTCAAGCATATGGGCTGGAACATGTGGTACAACAGTGTGACAATCGCATGACTTTCTTGTGTCTGCCTGAACTATTTTCCTGTTGCAGTTTGTCCCTTCCGTTTCCATTATCACCACCTCCCACTTATTGCTACCTGCTATCAGCTACATACTATTTGCTAGTTGCTATCAGCTACCCACTAACTACTAGCTGCTACTAACTGGTATAAAAGTCCTGCTACCTTCTATTGGTACATGCTAGCTTCTATTAGCTACCTGCTACATGTTATCAGCTCCATGCTTCACACTGTTAGCTATGTGCTATCATCTCCACATTAATTATTATGTACTACTTTCTAGCTGCTTTTAGCAACTTGCTGTTAGCTACATCCTTCCGCTATTTTCTAGCTGCTATTAGCTACCTGCTAGTGCTGTTTTCAAGTCATCTGAAGCAAGTTCAAGTCAAGCCTGAAATATTTAAAGGAAGACGTCACCGTTTAGCCATAATGAACTACGTTCTTCCCTGATCTTAGACGATACAACACATACCTCTCTCACTTTCATGCGTGCACTGGATCGCTCTGGCGCGCAGCACTACTTCGCTTGCACGTAGCTTGGCCCAGTATATTCCTTAGGATCCAAACGGGGGTGAAGTTAGAAGCAACCAAGCACTTCCACATTCAATACCTTCTATACAGTAACCCACATAACAATATTTAAATAGGGAAAACGTGGAAGTGCTTGGTCACTTCTAACTTTAACTCTGTTTGGATCCTAAGGAATATACTGGGCCAAGCTACATGCTATCAAAGTAGCGCTACATGCCAGAGTGATCGAGTGCACGCACGAAAGTGAGAGAGGTAAGTATCATATCGTCTAAGATCAGGGAAGAACGTAGTTCAGTATGTACAAACGGTGGCAGTTTCCTTTAGTGTAAAAATGGACACGGATAAATAATAGTGTACACAGATACATTAGTAATTACCATTACAAATTTCAAATAAATTGGTGATCAATACGATGATAAATGCGATGACTCATTAGTTGATTAATTTGGTGATTAATTAGAGATTGTTTAATTTGTTGTATAAAACATATTATTTGATGTAATTTACGGGGAGAACGAACAAAGGGCCCAATTAATCCAGAAGATGGCAGTAATGCAACATTAGAGGTCGGTGACACGATTCTCTTCGGTGTGTTCGGTGAGGTCGGCCGTCGTTAATATCGTCGGCGTTCTTTTCAGCTGATTCAACACATGTTATCGGCCACTACAGTCATTGAGTCTTTACCAATCTTGGATTGGTGGAGGGCTGACCCTTGACTAGTGAATCAGTGAAGCCCGGAAAAGAGATAAACAGTGAAAGCGCAGAAGATGTCGACACACTCTCTCAACGCATTGTTTGGCATCCTTTTGATAGATTATATTCAATTTGTGGAGCATGCGAACTGACAAAATCAAGGAACAATTCTTCAGCATGGTGGAGGATAGAGGTTCACGGTGGACCACATTACAGATTAGCGCCACCTGCTGTTTTGGAGACATTACTTCTCGCGCAAGCGCAGAACGTACGGCGTCATCTGTAGTCCTCTGCAATACAGAGTGTATTTCACACTTTTTTGACCAAATCGGTGAGATTATAGCCTGACCCGATTGCCCAAGTCCAATCAGGCAATCATCTTGGTACTATGCGCCTTAACAGAGAACAAGAATCAAACCTGCCTCAGCGTCGCTCTCACAGTAACAGGCCGTATCAAGACAAAAACGGGATACTAATCTTTGGTTTTGTAAAAATTAAAAATGCTTGAATAAAAAGACACAGACCGGAAAAAAAAGTTTCAGAATTTGCATTAAGAAAAAAACACTTGAGGCCTTCTAGATGTGGTGCATTTGCCCTCTGTGTGCTTTGCTTCGTTTGGAAACTTAATCTGTAAACTCTGATTCGATATCTTATTTGTATTACTCTACAAATATGGGCTGTACTGCTCCTTATGCTTTGGGCTTCACATGATTACCCAATTTAGAAGTCAATAATGTGGGGGCATTCCGCAAAATGGCAACAGGAAGCAAACAAATCTGCTCATGTTACTGCATAGCATACATGATCCACATCATCTATTTTACCTTGCAAACACTGTATCAGCTGGAGCCTGTGATTATTGCTAGATGGTGGATTATTAGTTATAATCTAGGCCATTTAATCATTCACATCATTTATACTTGCATTATATAGCCACCAATGGGACTATGGCATTAGCTTGAGCTCATTAAATCATCAGGCATCCATGTCAGCCACGCCCAGTTTGGGAGCACCGGCAGAACTGCACAAAGCAGGGATGGATTTAAAAGCTGCAACCCTAACCCTAACAATGCATAGAATTATAATTTATTACAGCCCTTTCAGGGCTCCAGAGAGACTACAGTCGCATAGCAGTCAACTCTTGAGTGAAGTCAAATCACAAGTTCCTACTCAAGTCCAATTCACAAGTCTTCTCAGCTCTGTTACCTGCTAGCTGTTACCTGCTATCAGCTACCCGCTAACCACAATCTGCTGTCACGTACCTGCTACTAGCTACCTGCTACCCCCTACCTGCTCTCAGCTCTGTTACCTGCTAGCTGTTACCTGCTACCAGCTACCCGCTAACCACTACCTGCTGTCAAGTACCTGCCCTAACCCCACCAGCTACCCCCTACCTGCTCTCAGCTCCCTGCTACAAGCTACCTGCTATCAGCTACTTGCTAGCTGTTACCCCCTACCTGCTATCAGCTACCTGCCCCTGCCCCAGGTTTCCCTGTGGATGCAAGCAGCAGGCTAACTAGACTCTGATCTGCCCTGAAGCTTTGACTCCCCAGCGTGTGGGTGGGTGCCCCTGAAGTGAACCTGAATGTTAATTACCTCTTATGACCATTCGGATAGGCTAGCTGCCCTGAACAATTGTGTTTCTATGGCCTTACACAGAGCAGTCACAGCACTAAATAAACTGACAGTTTGCTAGGCGCCCTTGGTCCAAGTGCACATTAAGATGCTATGAAATTCCCAAGGGTCCGATTAATGATTGTTTTATAAAGTAATATACATTATTTATACATGGATGATACCCTGCTATATTTATGATTGAGTGATTTTGCTGCCCTACATTGAATTTGTAGATACATATTCTCAAAGGAGCAGATGGGGGTTAGGGAATCTTACTCAAGGGTGGAATGCAGACTGTGGGTATCGAACCCAGAACCTTTCAGCTGCCTCTGAACACATGCACTATAATTATATGAACAAATACATTAATATATTTGTCTATATGTCACTTTTCAAAACAGGATTCATATTAATGTCAAAAATGTTTTAGCTGTATAGCTCTGTAGCTGTATGTATAAATGTATAGTTCTAAATATACAATTTAAAAATAAATATCACTTATTGACAACTTATGTACTTGACACAAAAACAAAAATGACTTTCCCCTTACAGTAATGAAGAAGGGCATTTTTGTAGACACTTTTGTCCATAGCAACTTACAATCAGTACACTTGTAGGGTTCGTCATGTGGACAGTTGGAGGTGGGGATCGAACCGCCAACCCTCCGGTTAGTGGTTGAACCGTTCTGAGCTATGCCACCCAGTAATATTGTCCCCTTCACAAATCAGGCTACAGTTTGAGCAGGTTCCTACAGCTAGCTAGTAGATCAGCCCACACCACCTTTTCCCTGAAGGGCTGCCATAAATGTGCAGGGCTTCGCAGTAACCAAAGTTTCTTAGGACCAGCAGATTGCTGTTGAAACAGTGGTTGTAAACAGGTATTTACCATGTCAATCGTTATCGTGAAGATAACAGCCGAAGAGAGAGAGTCTGGCCACGCAACTCACTCCAGTGCATTGTGTGTGTGTGCGCAGACGCTCCAGCTCTCAATAAAGCAAGGAGAGGCCAAGGCCGCGACGATGAGGAATGAAAGAGTTTTCATATGATCTCTCTCTCTCTCTCTCTCTCTCTCTCTCTCTCTATCTCTCTCTCTCTCTCGCTCTCTCTCTCCTGCGGGGCTCTGCCGGGGATGTGTTCATGAAGAGGAGGCCGGCGGTGGGTTCCTCCCCACTAGAGAAGATAAACAGACGAGCTCCTTGGCGTCTGGTGATGATACCGCGGCTCACGGAGACGGTGGTTTATTAGATTCTGCCGATGCCATGTATCTCGCCGTTTTTCTTTTTTCTGTGTGGGAGGGAGGGAGATGTTATGATCAGATTAAAGTATAAGAACACGTCAGTTAGTATTGGCTTGTTTTACAGAAGCTTTTAATCCAAGCGATTTGAAATCCAAGTGAGATGAAGGCCATTAATGAGCCAATAATAATAAGGTGTGAATAATAATGATTACACTAATTAATAATGTTATAAATAATTATAATAATGTGCATAATGATAATGAATACAGCGGCAACAACATTTTCCAAGTCGAATCAATAAAAACATGCCCCATGTTACCCTTCATTTTCTTCCTTCATTTTCCTATCAAATAGCATTTTTGTCCCGTAATTACCAGGGTTACTTTATGGCCAACATATTTCACCCTATGGTGGGAAAACAGCAGGGGAAAACAACGTGTAGCCTCCGATCAACGCGCCTGCTCAGTGTTGCTAACGTGGCTATTTTAGCCTCGTCAGCCCCGGCCAATGAACAACGGGCCACGTCGAGTTTCTAGATGTTCTCTGCAGTTTTGTTGACATACTGCTGACAACACCCCCACCACCACCCTTTATTCCCCGCCAAGGACCACACAGAAACAACCACGGGCAAGCCTACAAACTTTAAGCAAATCTCAGTCTGATCTGAGCTAAGAACGGCCCGTAGCCATACAAACACGGCATAATCCCGGAGACACCGAGCGAACTCGTGCCGAATCACGTCGTCAACGGGCAGGAACACCGGCCGCGATTCGGAAGAACCTATCCATGAACTCACCTCCGTTTAGCTCCACGGTCATCAGGCACTCGCTTGAGCGAAACGTGTAAAGCATGCGCCAGGGTAAATATGGATCAGTGGCAGTAACTCCGCACACAGAAAGATATGTGTACCCCCGTGGATGCTTCTCCTCCTTCCCTCAATGAGGCACTGGAACAATAGACCGCAGAATCACGACTTCCGGAGGATGAAGACTTTTTGTTCGCCTGCCTGGGGATCGAAACCACGGAGGGGAGGCACTGTCGGGTGATATAATGATCTGGTTTACGAAAACAATCAACTGGTTTTGTAAGGGAGTGTTTGTGCTTTCCTGAGGCAAATTAACTGGTACACAATGACACTGGTTTGTGTTACCTCAGAAAATGGATGTGTTTTGTTTACTTGTACACCACATAACGGATATTTATTTATAGAAAAATAATGTATTTGTTTGGTGTTAACGAATCCGTTATCATCATATGAGTCATTACATTTTTATTTGGCAGACTAGAATCTTATACAGTCATGTGTATTTTGGGAAGGAAGCCTTTTGCATTGTCGTTTCCCACTACACTGTTTTTTTTTCTTAAAACATTTATTTATGTTTATTTTTCTCACCAAAATATTGTACTCAATGTAATCTCAATGGGGAGCTCTTTGCTGTCCCCCTCTCTATCTCTCTCTCTCTCTCTCTCTCTCTCTCTCTCTCTCTCTCCTCCACTCCTCAACTCCCACTACATCCTATCCACTCTACATTTCTTCTGTCACCTCCTTCTCACAACCCCCCTTTACCTTTTTTTATACACACCTTTTAGCCAGCTGTCAGTAATCTCCATTGGAATCGGGGTAAAAAAAAGAATAAAATAAATAAACGCCGGCCCCGCCGGGACGCGGCGTCGGTCCTGAGCTGTTGGAAACCATTAGCATCAGCGTTAAAGGCAGGGGACTGTCTGTCCATTGCAGCCCAGGGATCCTCATCCCACTGACGAATGGCTCTCCTGAAGCCCAGGCCCCAGCAGTGGGCTGCGGGTGGCTGGCTGCGGGCTGCTGGCTGCGGGCTAGCCGGGACCCAGACGCCCGTGGTCAATGCTGACGGACGGACGGATTGACGGACGGCCCAGCCGCCTCCATCATCACCATCACATCAGCCGCGACCATCAGCCACTAACACCACCCGCTAACGCCACCCTTCACAAATGCGCCCCCCCGGGAGTTGAGGCAGGGGAGTGTGAGACATGGAGAGAGGTGGGGTGGGGGGGGGGGGGGAGAGAAAGGAGAAGGAGAGAGTTGGAGAGAGAGGGTCAGAGGGTGAGAGAGTGAGGGCTAGAGAGAGTGTCAGGGAGAGAGACAGGAAGTATGTGACCGAGCAGGAGTAGTAGGGGAGAAAAGGAGGGAGAGAGGCAATGGAGATGGGGCGAGAGGGTGAGGAAAACAGCAGGGAAGAGGGCAGCAGAGAGTGGGAGACAGAGAGAGGGGGGTGGAGCAGTTCACTTCCCAGAGATGTTACGTAAGTCAAGCAGACAGGCCATCAGAGGGCTGTGGATGAAGATTGCAGGTGGCATGGCTGCCCTGCAAGAGTCAAGTGTGTGTGTGTGTGAATGTGTGTGTATGTGTGTGCGTGTGTGTGTGTGTATGTGTGTGTGTGTGTGTGTGTGTGTGTGTGTGTGCATTCATGCCTAGACACGCAAACCGCCGTGCACACTGCTTTTATTTCATTTTTGCCTCATGTGGTCCATGCACATTAACAAAAATATACGTCCCTTTTCGCCATGCATGGTTAGATATGCTGACACACACATAGACACACACACACACACACACACACACACACACACACACACACAGACACACACAGACACACATACACCGACAGACACACACACACACACACACACACACACATACACCGACAGACACACACACACACACACACACACAGACACACATACACCGACAGACACACACACACACACACACACACATACACACACACAGACACACACACACAGACACACATACACCGACAGACACACACACACACACACAGACACACATACACCGACAGACACACACACACACACACAGACACACACAGACACACATACACCGACAGACACACACACACACACACACACACACACACACACAGACACAGACTCATTGATGGACACATACTGTGTCTGAGCAGTGGGTTGCCTTGCAGAGTAGGGCCATTGGGGGGGGGGAGGGGGCGCGGCAGTTGACAGTGTTAGCTGGTTGTTAGCCGAAGCACTGGAGTGTAGCGCTCAAAGCCGTGCTTGGGAGATGAATTGTGCATCAGTTGATGCTAATTTGCACGGCGCTCGCAGAAAAACAGACAATGGGGAGAGATAGCCTCGGCGTGCAGGCAGCTTCCCGTGCAAACTGGTTGACTTTGTTCATAGATGCAGAGAAGTGTCCTAGATTTTTTTTTTTCCTTTCCAGCTTTTTCTTGTAACAAAGGATGAAGCGGTCACCTTGATTTATTGATTTTTCCCAAACTTTTCCGCCGACTCAAATAGAATATTTTCTCCCACAACCCCCTTGTGTATCAAGCGAAAGTAAACAAAAAAGACAGACGATGACCCTGCTTTCAAATGTAAATAAACACATCGATGCGACGGCACTATATGGTCACATTTACGTTAATATCTTGAAAATGTCATAACTTCAAACACAGAACATGTCAAACTATATGCATCTCACACTAAACACCCGACAAGAAGATGCAGGGAAACGGTCAGATGTTTGACATTCGTCCTCAAACAGCCCTACTCATGCTAGCGGGCGACGGTTCAAGACAAGATATTCACCGGGAGGATGAGGATGAAACGGTGCTTAACCTTAAACGTTCACACACCAGTTGACATTCACGCTCCAAACTCTTTCACAAAGTCCTCTGAAGCGACCCTTTCGTGTCTCGGTAGGACGGCGGGGATTTACCAGAAGAACGAAGCCAGGGTTTTGCTGGGGTTGAAAAGCAACTTCATACATAGAATAATGTATCTGGGGGTAGAGAAGGCCACGGTAATACAGACTGTTTTCCACCATTGTCCGTCTCTGTCTTGAATTCTTCGGTCCAGCCCAGTTTGGGTTCACTTATGTTGAAGATAGAGATAAACTGTTTGATACGTAACTTAGAAAGTGTAAAGAGAAATGAGTTTTTTGATGCATTCATCAGGTTATATAATGAATTGTCCTCTCTGAGTGGCAATACATTGTTCTGACAGTCATTGTCTCCTGATATTTAATCCAGCTCATTGTTTAATAGCAATTTTCAGACTTTTATCATATTTCCAACAGCGATTGTTGGCCGTTTCTTACAATTTTCAATTGTTCCTTTCTGTCTACAAAGATGTGTGCATCCATGTGTGCGTGTGTGTGTCCCAAGTGCATACACGTATGCAGTTACGTTGTGCACATGAGTGCAATAACACTCATGTAAACACACAGTCACCGGTATTACAAACTAATTCCACGGTCTGTTCAGACAATTAGCCTACAGTACCGTCTCCACTGCAGCCCGTTCAGCCACTCACATCACCGTCGCTTCATTGAAACCTTTGACTGAGACGCAGCGGTACGGAGTACAGAACATGGAGGCTGTGAGACGGGGTGGAGCCAGACGCCGCTCCACGCCGGGGCCTTCGAAATGTGGACAAGTTGTAAGGTCATCGCCGCGGCAACGGCCTTTCCGCGCTGTTAGAGCAGGGAACAAAGCTCTCCTTGCAGCTTGATGGATAAGAGACGGTTGAACAGAAACAGTTGGATGTCGAGTTGCTGTGACACATGATTAATGTACACATTTTACATTTTGGGAAATGATAAAGGTTCAACATAGTATATATGAAGGATACTTCAGTGTGTGTGTGTGTGTGTGTGTCTGTGTGTAGGAAAAGATAAACTTCAATATATATATACAGTATATCTATATTGAAGACGTTATCAAGTTGACACTGTTGCACACCATTCATAAATAAAGATCGCTTTTCAGGGTCCTCGGATCCCCCACATATTTAGTCAAAAGTTTTCCACTAAACTTTAGGCTTAAGTTTGTAGCGAGGCTTGTCCTGTCAGCAGATTAGAAATGTAAGAATCTCCACTATCATGAAAAATAACACTTATCTCCACGCTTGAGCTGACTAAATCCATTTTCTGCTGCCAATGTATCTTAAAAAAAAAAAAAAAAAATATATATATATATATATATATATATATATATATATATATATATATATATATATATATATATACATATATATATATACATACATATAATAACAATGCAAATCAGGTCTGGGTGCGGGGATTACATAAATATGTGTCTAAATGTTTTTTTGTTTTTTTGTTTTTTCTGGAGAGCTCAAGCTCCTACCAACATTGAATATAAAATTCAGCCCTATCCAGGTATCCTCCACCCGGTCAGGGCTACTGCAGGCGGTAAGCATTTCTAATTGCGTGTGTGGTTGCGTGTATGTGCTTGTTTGTATGTGGGTGGTCTGCATGTGCATGGGTGTATGCAACTCTGTGTGTGGATCGTTGTGTGGATGTGCATCGGTGTGTGTGTGCATGCATCCGTGTATGTGCGTGGCCAGTTGTTTGCGACTGTGTGTAGGGGCACTGTGTGCTGTCTGGTGTGTGTGTGTGTGCACATCCCAGTGGCTGCTTGTGTATGGGCATTTATGTGGGTGCTTGCTTACATTTGTGTGTGCGTGGGTGCTTGTTTATATGTCTGTGCGTTGGTGTGCTTGTTCATGTGTGTGTGTGTGTGTGTGTGTGTGTGTGTGTGTGAGCGCGTTTGCGTGAGTCTGATATCATCAACTCCCCCTACCTAAGGCGTTGCAGTGGCCACACCTCAAAGGAACAGCAGGGCCTACAAATATCCCAGAATGCAAGTTTGCTTCCGCGGTCATTCCAGCGTGTCTCATCTCTGTACGTAACAACCAGTCGCTCTCTGCCCAAACACAAAGGCAAGGGGTCGAACCAAAGACGTCGAAGGCCTGCAAAATAAATTAAAGTGATGTAGTAAGCTTGCTTATCATAGGAAGTCGTTAGAAATGACTCTTTACATTAAGGCAGTAGCCTAGTGAGAACAGAGTGTTTCACTGTTTTGTTGTTATTTTTTTTATTATTCATTTTTGCAAGTTCCCGCAATTTTTGCAAAGTCCCGCATTTTTTGCAAATTCCCGCAATTTCATCGCATAAAATTGCATAAATATCCCGCATATTCCATCGCATTTTTAAAGAAAATGTGCCGCATAATCAAGGATTTTTGCCCACAACAATCACAAAAAACTTTGCATTTTTCTGGAAGGACTCTGAATAGGTAAGTCAAATATGGAGGGGGTTCACCTCTTGCTGTCTGCATGTCACTACCGCTGGCTTATTGAATAATTCTTGTTCACATTTTCCTTTTCTTTTGTTGCCGGCGGTCTCAGTTGGTATGAGAAGAGACAACAACAATAATATCTAATGCATAACTATTATGGTAATAAAAATCTGTTTCAATCTTATTCTATTCAAGGTTTGCTAAACTGACACTCATTTTAAAGTCATGCTTCTGTGACACACATTCTCGTTTTTTCTTTCAGCTTTTTGGGGACAGGAAAATATTATTTAAACATACCAAAATAAGTGCCTGTCAAGAAGAAAAAAAAAGTTCCCATTTAATGAAATCTTGAAAAACATATGAAAGAAAGATGGGAATAATTCCCGGGGTCAAATGGGAAATATGTTGAATAAAATACCAATCAAACCACACAAGTAATTGTTTTTGCGCAGTTTAAAGTGCAAACGTTTAGAGATAGCTGGTCAAAGACAAATTGATTTTTTTAGTTTCTTTTGGGGGGTTGGAGAGAGAATTGGGTGCTAGTTGTTTGAACAAAGTTAAAGAAATAAAGTATGAAAATGCAGTCCTTACAGGCTTTGTGGTTGGCATAGGCAAGCCTCCCTGCAGTTAAGTTCAACCTCAACACTTTAATGTATGACGAATGCCGCTTTCCTTCCAAAATGAAACTAAATCCTCTGGCAGTCAATGGCCCCAGCTTCTGCTAGTTATGAATATGATACAAACACGTTTCTGCCTGTACAAAAACATTTTGAGAAAAACCCTGCTCTTGTAGGTCACTACCCACTACTTACAAACACATCAAATCACATTACACTGATTCCCAAAATAATAAAATAATAATGAATGATTCCCTACAAAAATAGCAATAACAATCACTTATTTATCTTCCAATCTTGAATGTGGGTTCCAAAACTGTAACAGCTCTACTAGATTAGTGCATGGCTCTCGAACAAAAAAACTATTATTTTCTGCTTTTGCTTTGATATGCAAAACAATGGCGTGGCGAGGACCTCAAGTAAGATTCCTTCGCATTTAATCTCATCGCCGCGACGACAACAGATGCCCAAGAGCAAGGGTTGGCGGCAGAGAAGCCGTTTTTTATTTCCTCTTCTGATATTCTTTGCAGCCATTTTTCTATCTTCCTCCCCCATCCAATTGAAGGTGGCAGGTTGGGGTAAGAGGGTGGTGGGGGTGGTGGTGGTGGTGGGGGGGGGGGGGGGGGGGCTGTATGTGAAGTTTGCACTGGACAGACAATCGCATTGCCAGGACCAAGAGTCATCGGGGCACTAGCACGCTGAGTGTGAGAGAGAGAGATCTGAGGAAGGCTATCTCTCTCTTGCTGGTGCCCTTTGATGTTAGTCCTACAGTACCCCCCCCCCCAACCCGCGCCTCTCCCCTCGCCCCCAGTCCTTCGGTATACTTCAAGCTCAAGTCGGCTAGAAAGCAGGGAGCTAGACGCATCTGAGGATGAGTTAGGTGTAGGCGGGGGGAGAAAAGACATCCCACCCCCGCCCCCTGCCAAACACACACAGACACAGACACAGACACACACACACACAGACACACACACACACAGACACACAGACACACACACACACACACACACACACACACACACACACACACACACAGACACACACACACACACACAGACACACACACACAGATACACACACACACAGACACACACACACAGACACACACACACACACACTGACACACACACACAGACACACACACACAGACACACACACACACCACCACCACCACCACCACCACTCTGGGGGGCGGCCCACTCATGATGGCTAGTTGAACTGTGGCAGAAGTCATTTAGGGTCTCAGTGTGTGTGTGTGTGTGTGTGTGCGCGTGTGTCTTTTGCATCTACTTTGCATGTGTGTGAAGGTCATCATTGTGTGCGTATGGACGAGCTTGTCTACGTGGGCGCCTGCATACGCATGCATGAGTCTGTGTGTGACGTATGAGTGGGCTTGCATGCGCATGTGTCTCCATGTGTGAGTGTAGACGTGCTCCAAAGCATGACGTGCATGTGTGTGCGTGCGTGCGTGCATGTGTGTGTGCATCTGCGCAGAATGTGTACATCTGTGCATTTAGGCACATGTGGGGATTAGCTTGTCTTTGACAGGCATAGGGCCACGAGTCTCTCTTGATACAAATGGGCATGTTGTAATTGCATGACAGTTTCATTCAGGTCAAACACATACAGAGAGTGTAAAAAAAAAAAAGACACGTGTGTGTGTGTTTGTTCATGGACGAGACAAATAGCACTGGACACCTCTTCGCTGTCTCTTTTAATCCCCGCCATTTTCTAATGTGCCAGCTATAATCACCAAAACCCTCTCGATTTCAGCACTTTGTGTGGGATCAACATATACAATTAACCCATCCGGCTTAAGATAGCCCAGGACCTTGGCCAGCCAGCGTGGTACGATGACACATGACGTCCTGGCTGGACTAGCGGTGAACCGTGCAGCTTATGATAATAATAATGATGATAATAATGATGATGATGATATTGTGGGGCGGAAGCGGGGGTGATGTTAAGGCCAAATAGATTCAAAATAATTGAAAATAATAATAAAGAGGACAGTTGGTAGCAAATGCAACTTTGATGCATTAATGAAGTGGTACAAAATAGTTGTGAATTCATGGTGAATTCATTTTTAAGGCATTGCTCCTACATGGACACTCAGTATTCTGCAATTGACAATCACGTAATCACTTAATAATGCTGTAATTCATGATTAATAGTTAGTAGTTAACTCTTTTGTGACTATGTATTGCTCCTACTTGTTACCACATATTAGCATCTTAAATGTGTTGTAAGTCATATATAGTCGTCACTTTACATGAACTCATACAAGAGAATGAACTTAATTGATCAATCCACCCTTGACGTAATTTGTAAACGCTTAGAAAGGCATAGTCCGCACTTTAGACAACTGATTAGTAACTAAATGTCTTAACTAAACCCTACCCTGAATAACGTATTAAGTGTTTTCAAAGCGTTGTTGACAATGTGTTACGAACCCATCCCTCGTTGAGGGAAAAGGGAAGTAACACACAACCCGATGGATGGATTGCAATTAACGCAATATTTATTATTTACCGGCAAGTGGAAATTAAATAACAAAACCAACAGAAAATGGCCGCCAGGTGCTGTCAAATCAAATAAACAAATATAACAAAAAGAGAACTCTTTAAAATACAATGGAGCTAATTGGCTAGTGACTAAAGTGAGTGGTGAATGACCACAAATCAAATATTCCTTAAACAAAAACCTAACTAACTACTCATGCGTGATGAAAACAGAAATACAAACGATCAGCACCCCTAAACCTAGTGTTTCTAAACAGTGTGACGAGACCCTAAACATGAGTTCAGGTAACCAAAATCAGTACACAAAATTTAATTCTTACCCTGGGCCCAAATCTGGGAACACACACACAAACTCTCACTATACAAACAACTGTTGTCACGCGACTACGAGAATCAGTTTCTTACAGGCGTCTGCCCCTGTTTGCAGAGCACACTGGCTTTTATACGCCTTCCCTGCTCTGTCGCTCTCTGATTGGCGGAGCCCCGCACCAATCAGCCGCCGGGGCTAAACAGGGGATGGAAGGACACGCCCGCTGGAGATGCTTCTCTGCAAAACAGGAGGGGTAGCGCATACAGAGGGAGGGGAGACAATGCCGACGGATCAAGGCCGTAACACCCCCCCCCCACACACACACACACACACTTAAAATGGAGGCCAGCACATGTCAAAATACATTTTCTAAATCACAAATAACACTATGTTACCTTTTTTTAAACTTTTTTTTTTCTGCCAACCTGCCTACCTACCTGCACAGGGCATCAGCTACCACATTCTCACTCCCCTTTGTGTGCCGAATTACAAGGTTTTAATCCTGCATCGGTAGCGCTGGTTCTGGTCATGCATGCGTGTGAGGAACACAAGTGGATTATGGTCTGTATAAACCACTATAGATAACGAACTAGACCCAACGTATACTAAGTATACTATACTATACGTATACTATAATATGTGTTGGAGAGCTAACAGTAAGGTAAGTGTTTCCTTCTCAATGGTGGAATATTTGCCTGATGGATGTCAAACTTTTTGGAGAAGTAACACACTGGATGGTCAACCCCCCCGCACCCACCACACTGGCATCCACCTCAATTTTAAAGGGAGTTGTGAAGTCAGGGGCAGCCACCACAGGGGCGTGAATGAGGAGAGACTTTACACTCTCAAACGCGTGCTGACACTCCGATGTCCAGAGGAACTCAACCTTTGGACTGAGCAGATTGGTTAAGGAATGGACCACGGAGGACATTTTGAGAGTTTCGGCAGAAGCTGCCGTAATGACCGGCCATGCCGAGGAAACTACACAGCGCTTTTCTGTCAGTGGGAACGAGACACGCCCAAATGGCCAAGACCCTGGCTTCGACAGGGCGCACCTGCCCTTGTCCCCCCCGTCGACCCAGATAAGTGACGCTGGCCTCGCCACAATCACATTTGGCCACGTTGAGGGTGAGACTGGCGCCAGTGAGACGGGTGAACACCTGTTCGAGGACCTGTACATGCTCCTCCCATGAGAGCGTGTACACGATGAGGTCATCCAAGTAGGCATTACAGTTTGATATACCAGACAACACAATATTTACTAGACACTGAAACGTAGCAGGCACATTACACATGCCAAAAGCCATGACCGTGTACTCGATGAAGTGATCAGGGGTGACAAAGGCGGATATTTTGGACACTCATTACTCACTACTTACAACTATTTTATTCATGCTTCAGATTTACAGTTGTTCTAAAGGGCTACTAATAGTCGTGGCTAGGTTGGGTTGACTCCTGAGCTAAACATTTGGTACAGGGTTCAATCCCTTGTTTCTGCAGCCTAACCTGTAGGCTTCCCAAGAGCAAGATGCCCCTACCCCCCAGGCTTCCTCCTTAATGACCAGCTTCTGAACGCAATAATGACAATGTCCTTTGGATAAAAGCCTCTGCTAAATAATACAATCAAAAGACAAAAATGATTGAATGCAGCTTTTAATTCGGCAAAGGGCAAGCACAAAGGGAATACAACAAATTAAGGTTGGAGATGGTGGATGGTGGACGACAGTGTTCGGGAACATTGAGTTATTCTTTAACTTTCATGTGTGGGCAAGCATTTCTGTTGAACTGCCCACAAAAAAGTCTGACTCTTTCAATAAAAATGAAGCAAGAGAGCAAAGGCATTGAATGGACAGGAGAAATGGCGGCAGACAGAAAGAGAAAAAACTGACTCGGGGAGTTTGAAGGAGAGAAATATGGCTTTGGCATTTTTTTTCTTCTATCCCCTTATTTAGTTGGGTTGCGACTAAGGCTGCAGAACTCTTCAAGGGTTTAGACCAGCTAGTTATTGCATTTTGGGGGGCTTACGGATTTGTGGCTATTTCACAGATCCAGACCCATAACGTCGGCAATTATTCGGTTGGTCTCACTTTTTGTTTGTTTCGCCTTTTTTTTTATATATCCAATGGCTTTTGGGGTGTTATATATATGAAGACATAGTTTTACATCTGTCGTATTTTTCAGTTAATCCATCTCCACTGACGGGAAGAGTTATGTCATTACAATGACAGCATGTTCGAAATGTCACCATGATGCTAAAATCTTCTGCTTCAATCTATTTCTTCTTTTTTTCTCTCAACCTTTCTTTGTTCGGATCCCGTTCGCTCTGCCTTGACCACATTGCGGATTTGAAAATAACCTGTCAGTCTGCCATACTGTTCCTTCTCATTAACGGCATGATCCACAAAGCACATCCTTCACTCTCCCTCGCACTCCCTCTCTCTCCCAGTGAGTGACTAGACACTGAGAACCTCTGAGAAAAGTTCTCTGTCCAAAAGCAGCAGAAATATCCTGTGTGCATATATCGATTTTGGCGGTGTAAGCCTTTGTGTGCCTTTATGTGTCTGTGTGTGTGTGTGTGTGTGTGTGTGTACGTGTGTGTGTGTGTGTGTGTGTGTGTGTGTCTGTGAAGAAGTCAGAGGCAGGGTGGTCATTACCGGAGTAACCGAGATTGAACTGGCAGAAAGGAGGCTCCATCGTCGTTATGGCGATTAAACCTTTTCCTCGCTTTAACCTGTGCCACAAACCCAACGCACTGGTCAGCTGTTGATTCACACTCTGGTGTGTTTAAAGTCCAATCCGTCCACAGATTTCCCAAGAGGACAGCGTGTGCAGGTGCACATGTATGCGTGGGATGAACACACACACACACACACACACAAAAGACAGCGCACACACACTTTATCTTCAGAAGGCCCTTTGGGAAATGTCCTCCTTTTATGAGTTTAGAGGTAATTACTTTTTTAACGTTTGCATTGGCAGCGGAGAAGGACGGCTGTTCCTCTGCCTGTTTGCACTTGAACAACGTTGAACAACGGTTTGAAGTTTAAAACGGAAATTGATCTTGGATCGTACAGCACAGTGGACTTGGAGAGACATGACGGCACACGTGAATTAAAGCATATGTCCGACAGCCTCTTGACCCGAAAGTCTAATTCCATTGTGACAGGAAACATATTAAATGCTATGCAGCTAGTTCTTTTTTCATTTATTTCTTTCTCTCTCTCTTACACACACACACACACACACACACACACACACACACAAACACAGACCTATAGTATAACTTTGTAAAATGAGCTTTAGTTTCAACCGAAGAGCAGTGAAAACAGCCAACGCTAAGTGTAATCGCTAAATGCCATTCAGGAAGTGGGAATTCCCACTGTTGACCCAACCAGCTGTATTCAGAATTGTTTTCCCAAAATACATGTTGTGTGTGTTGTTATTACTCTGAACCAGCTATTAACAAATCAAGCGGATTCGAACCATGGTATTATGCACTACATTTTTTGAATGTGTGTGATAGGTGGCTGCAGTTGGATGAAAAAATAGGAATTGGAATAAAACATGAGGAGGAACCTTTTAGGATAAACAGCAAAGCATATATTTAACATTTAACAGGTGTTTGATTAACAAGAGAAACAAAAGTTGATAACCTCTTATAATCCAAGCATTTTGGAATAAAACAAAGGCAATGCTTGTTGTTTTTTGACTGCTCAATTTGCTTCTCATGTGCCCAAATATACAGACGAGTTGGGCTTTGTTAGTTTGTGGGCTGTTGCAAGCCCAAGCCTTACGTACATGCTGAGCTAAATAACCCCACCGATTTTTTTACGCCTCACAAATAATTGTCGGGTTGAGATGAAGAACAAAGCAATATTTATTTATTTATTTATTCCTAACCTTAACCGACATGTGGGGAAGCAGTAAAGGGGCAGCAGCCTAAAGCTAACAGAACAAATCCGAGTTGCTGACAATTTGTACAATTTCCTTGTGTCCGTCCGAACTGTGATTAATGAATGATACCACGAGATACGGGAAAAGCAGGATATTTGATTGATCAGTTGGCCTGTGGTTATGTTTCACTTAAAAAAAAACAAATATATATATATGTATATATATTTATATATATATATATATATATATATATATATATATATATATATATATATATATATATATATATATATATATATATGTTGTATCCTAGCAACAACTAAAGGACCCAGAGCTGCGTGTTAAGGTGTGTGTGTGTGTGTTAAGGTGTGTGGTGCTGCACATTGACAGACAGACAAAGAAGGGAGTCTGCCACAACAAATACAGCCTTATCCATCCTCTAAGACTGCCAAGTTGTGTTTTCTTTGTTGGCAGTTTAAAGAGTGATACAATGGACCCCGAGATGTCGTCCAAAAGTATGCCTGTAATTATTTTGGTTCCCTTTATCTGGCAAAAAAAAATAATAAATACACATGGGACATGAAAACATGCTTTTATGTAGACATGCAATACACACATCAGAGGAGAGTTAAACCTGCACTATGTCACTTTTCTACAGCAGCTATTTATGACATTAAAAAAATATCAGAACAGGAAAGTTTCTCAAGTTTAACATGCCATCTCACCATCACCACTGTTATTATATAAAATGAAATGCAGGCAATCATGTAGCTACAACACCAGCCTCTGGAGGTTCGTATAGGATGGTGTGTGTGTGTGTGTGTGGGGGGGGGGGGTTAGGGTTACGGTATGTCTATGGTAGCGGCTGTAGTGTTTAACTGGCAGTGGGTCCCAGGTTCAGTCCCTGACATCCATGAGCATCCATGAAATTCCCCACCTATCATATGTGGTAAAATCAGTTTTTACCGCAAAGAAGCTTTGAATAAAAATGTTCAAGGTATTAATTTAATTGTTGTTCTTGTGTACGGCTTTGCCCGTTGGTCCTTCCTGTTCAGTCCCTTCCTCTCCGCCATGCGTCTGAGCTTGCTAACCACTCCAAAGCCAGCACTTTTAATTTAAAGAGGATAAAGGAAATGGCCAGAGACTTCAGTTTTGCGGTAGATTATGAAGATCACACCTTGTGGTGCGCGGTTCTGAGTGTCAGTAAAACCGTGGACATGATCAGGTAAATATGACGGCTGGAGTGCAGAGGCTGCCCATCTTTAATCTCAGCACCAGCCCCCCCGATGGATTGACCGGGCTTTATCTCTACATCTCTACATTCAACATCGTCAAAACATCGCGTAAACCCATCCACGCCTCTTCCAATAGGGAGCTGGTTGCGTACAGAGAGTCAGGCGTTGGGAGGGTACAGTTCTTCCTTTTGATTAACCACGCATATATTGTGGTGTAGCGGGGGATATTTCTGGCATGTTTGTGATAATGAAACTTGCTTTGATCTACCAGAAATCACTAATGTTTAAAGGGGAGAGGGTGTGTGTGTGTGTGTGGGGGGGGGGGGATACGTACAATTTGGGAAAAATAGTCTTGCATCCAATGCTAATTCGATCAGCATTATCTTGTTTTTTTAAGAAGCCTAAAATACATAGAATTTGTGTTTTTGTTTTGTTGTCATTGTGTTGTTTTCCATGAACATCAGAGCGCAATGCTAATTCAGCTTCCCGCATGCATTATGTGTGATGTGGCGGCGTACGCCTGCACACACAATGCGATATATTACAGACATACATTACAGTATGTAAATCTTAATGATTCATGCGAGGGACCCTGAGGTTCAACGAGAAGACTGCGCGCCAGCATCCCTGCCAGTGAGATACGAATCCATTCAACAGCTCACCTCAGCATATATCGCTTGCATCAAAGTGGCTCATGGCGAATGCTCGATTCACCAGAAAAACATCTATTAAGTGGTCTGAAATGGAACAGAACAATCCACTGTTTCTGTCCTTCGGGTTTGTTTTGTTTTTGGAGAATAATGAAGACACTAATGTATTCATGTGACCGTGGCATGTCGTTAAAAAAATACTACTATGTGTAAATATCTGTTTCACATACACACACACTAGGAGGTATACACAAGGACACCTTTAAACACTGGAATCAGCAACCCTCCAGACCACCATCTCTTCTGCCACTAATGCCTGCTTAAAGGCGACTGTTTAAATTTTCCAAAAAAACAAAAGTGTAAAATTATCCATTGTTTGATCTTTCAATGTCATTGAAATATATATATATATATTTTTATATTTTTCTGTCACCAAGAGTGGAATGTCCAAGGTCATGCTTCTTCATCTGTCACATACTCAGCATGCACTCATCTGCTACAAACAGTCATCAGAACACTTTCACAACCTTTAGAAATATGAAGTTAAAGTTGCGGAGATACAAAATATACTTGAATGTCGCTTAGGAGTTCAAGTAGGCAGAGCAGCAGCAATTGCCAACCACTTCACAAAACTAGCTATTCCTCACAAGAAAATCTGTGTCTGCATGCACACGGATCTCCAAAGCATTGTTTAGTTCCACTTGATGGTTCAGAATGAATACGTTCTCCCGAAACTTGTCTCTTCAGACAGATTAAAAAAAAAAAAAGATCCAGCCTACACATATGTTTCTTATGCCACTGAATGTGGAGTTCCAGATCCAATCCAGAAGCAAATCTAGGGTAATTTGACCAATCACAAAAAGGCATTCATGAAAAAGCAACCCCTGGTGAGGTTGGAAAAGAGTTGTCCTGCATGAACAGCGGATTTGACATTTAAACGATGTAGAAGTGTGTAGGCCTCAAACACCGATGGTTATATATATATATATATTTTTTTTTTTTTTCCAGAAATCATCCTATTAATCATGTGCTCCACCTCCGGAGTGCGGGCTGGGTTGGGTGCAAGGTGGTCCATTTGCATATCAATACATCCTCCCCTTCACTTGGAGTATAAAGGTGTCGGGGGGGGGTTGCTCCGCCACTATCAGCAGTTTATTGAAAATTACTTTTCAGTGAGAGTAGAAGAGGAGAAAAAGCGATCACCAGAGAATATTTAAAAAGTTTGACACTGTCATGAAGAGCGAGAAGGTAGCTAATGTGAACAGTGGCATTGTTAATGCCGTACCGCACGAGCAAGTGTCCAGTTCCAGCGTTAGCTGTGTTGTTCTGCTCAATGCGATAGCATGGCTAACCGCGCGAGGAACATGTGATGTCCGATACAAGCATGCGTGAGTAATCAATCACTGATAGATTAAAACCAGACATCACTGCAGACACATCTGTGGAATTATGTTGCTGTTACTAAAATAAGTGCAGCGTAGTAGAGAAAACAGGTGTAACATCCTGCTTTTGCCTGTCTCCACCCACAAGTATGCGACCGTTCAATGATCCACTGTGGAAATAACAGATGATTCAGTTCAGCATTGTAAATATATGTGCGTTTTTGTGATAAAACATTTTAAAAGGTAATGAGTCACGGTTGACTTCTTAACTCAGAAAGTGTAAGTATGGTGTGTGTTGAAGTAAAATATATAAAATGGCCAAGAAAATCAGGAGAAATACCTTTCTGCATCAACCAGTGAGTGTGGGGAGAGAGATAGACTTGTAGAGATGAAGAGAGTGAAACATGATCAGACCAAAAGACACACAGAGTGTGAAAACAACCTCTTGTCATAGTCTGTGCCCACAGATATCCTACCAACAGCATCACCATTACTACCATCACCAGTACCACAGCAACCACCCCCACCACAGCTAAGACCATACCATCTGCTCTTCCACAACTGGCACCATCACCCCCCCAAAAAAAAGACTTCCTCCATCACTACGACCACCACCACATCCACTACCACACACAGGCTCAGTGATGTGTGTGTCTCTGTGTCTGTGTGTGTGTGTTTGTGTGTGCATGCCTTGGAAGATAAGCCCTGCAAGGCACACACCTTAACACACAGAAGACCACTCACTCGCAAAACACACACCATTTCCAAAGTCCCTGAGGTGACTTGTGTGACTAGTTCTCATAAACAATGTCCCACAGACACACACACACTAACAGAAAGCAGGATGTGTTTCAATGTCATTCTGCAACAGAAGATTTCAGATTGCACAGCTATGACATCATCGATTCTAGACAACCTTATCATGTGCAAGAGTGTGCACAAGATCAGCAGGTTGGTTTACTCAAGGTCATCGCAAGATCATGAATAACATGTTGGCATTGCACGAAACAGTAGGAGTAGTTTTTTTGTCATCTTCTCCTACCCGTTTCATGTATACTATAATCATGTTTTCTAATCTATATGTGGCAGTATCATAGGCTAATGAATTAAATGGTAAGAGTGCTGACAACGCCACCCTGGTTTCGGAGCCAGGGAACTCAATTTTTGTTGCATCAGGGCACACCATGTGCTACATATGTTTGAAAGGACACCGGTTTGTTTACACAGGAGACGGAGGCAGAGTTACACAAAAATATATCTCTTTTTATTTTAAACAGGCAAGGTTAATCAGATAAAATGTAAATGGTACTGGAGTTGCACTATCAGACTACACACAGACCAGGAGAAGGAGCCTGCCACAGAGAGACCACAAACCTGAAGGAGAGGGGTCAGTTCAAGTAATCACTGCAAACCACACAGGTGAAGACAGAATTGATGCACATGGTGAAGCACACAAACACACTCACACGCACACAGCAACAGGAACCACCACCAACACCAATGGGTGACGGCCTCCCTGCAGGCCACTCCAACTCCTGTAACAAACAATTGAGTAGTGAACTACAGAATAATGCAGTCTAAGATAGCTCAGGTTGATATGGGATAGGTTGCAGAACGAAAAAAAAAAAAAACTCTGGAAGGCTACACCATAAAGCCACATGTAGCCATTGTGGCAACCCCGATCGTCGGCGGTGTATGCGCTCTTAAAACACACGCTGAAACAGGGTGGCAGTGCAGCGGTTTTATTGCTCACACAAAAAAGGAATATCAAACAGCAAAATCAGGTACTTCCCCAGCGGGGCAAACAAAAAAGGGTTGCGTCTCGGATCCGGGCCCGTTCGGGAGGGGGCGTGGATCTCACTCCCCGCGTCCGCTCGCTCCGCACTGTGGGCGAAACGTTTAGGCGTTAGAGCGCTCTTCTCGGTACTCGTTTCCTACCGCGTCCGTCTTCCACTCCACTTTTCCACTCCACTTACCTTCTTCCCCGTGCCTGGCCCTTAAATCTCCTCTTCCACCTGGCCCTCCCAGGTGCTCCCAATCTCCCTGATTGTCCGGGTCTGTTCGATGTGTCCTCCAACGCCGCCGCGCTGAACGGCACATATCTCCCGCGGACAACCTGTCCGCGGAGACGGCGCCGCGCCGGGTACGGGCGTGGATCGTCCGCGCCCGGCAGCGCGGGGTTGCCACACCATAGGTTAACAGTAACAAACAAACAAGGGAAACTAACAACGAAAAAGAATCCCTGGAAGGCTACACCACAAAGCCATATGTAGCCATACCATAGGTTCACAGTAAAATAAGCACACAAGGAAAAGTAACAAAACTAAATAAACAAAATAAAAAAAATAAACACCGTCGTTTGTATAAATACTCATGCATACGAGCAAGACCAGGGGAAGGGGCATGAACGAACAGAGACAAGACAGCAATAAGCGACCGGCGGGCAACACAGCAGAGTCTAGGCGGCATGCAACCACACAGCCGGTCGGGGAGACGCACTGAAGTTCCAATACTATAATTTGGCTTACAAGGCCAAGCTAGCTAGCGCATCCACTACAATAGAGGACTGATGGCAGAGGCAGACACAGCAGCTTCACGTGAATTGATTCCGGCACAACTCAGGGGCAACCATAGCCCAAAATGAACGGACCACGCACAGCAAGACGCCACCCGAGACAATTGATTATCCTTGTGATCTGTGAGATATGTCCCAAACAGGGAAATCAGCCTCACTGCTGCTGCTTACCAAACCAACTAGTTGGCACTGCTTTTAAAGAAAGCTCCCCAGTGAAAACACTAATGAGAACACTGGTTGCAGGTGTGCATATCCGGTTCACCAGTGTCTTACAGTCAGTGACACAATCTGTCAACCTGGCTGCCTTAAAGGCGCAGGCGCGTTATTCTTACCATTACAATCCGCCCCCGTTCGCTTTGTCGTCGGCCCGACGACAGAGAGAGAAAAAAAAAACAACAGAAAAGGTACATCCCAAAAACAATTAATTACCTTTCGGCAGGGCCGGAGGTCTTCCCACTCAACGTTTGTGGTAGTCGATGGGGGTTGGAGTGTTGACCAGCTGTGCTTCGAGGAGTTTGACGGACAACAGGGTCACTAGTGCCAGAAGGCCGCTGCACTGGAGGAATAGGGGCTATAGTTACTGGTGTAACATCAGTGAGGGGCTCCACCACTGAAATCTGCCCAAAGCTGACAATTGGAGGGTTATTCAAGGCAAGACGAGGCAAGGCAAGGCAGTTTTATTTGTATAGCGCATTTCATACACAATGGCAACTCAATGTTCTTTACATAAAACAAACATTTAACAATGAGATTTGGGAACATAAAAACATGTAATTCGAGAAATTAAAATAAGACCCAATACATACTATTACCCCCCACACACTAATAATAAAAACAAACTACAAAGAAAGAGAGAGAAACTAGATAAAAGATTGCAGCATAAAATAATGATTTGCTTTAAAATCATTGAAAGGACATGGAGTGCAAATAAAAGATTAAAATGTCAAGTGCTTTAAAATAGCTCAATCATAAGCACAGGAGAAGAGACGTGTTTTTAACCTGGATTTAAAAATGTTGTCAGCTGGGGCTGATTTCAGTTCTGCTGGTAGTTTGTTCCAGTTGTGTGCAGCATAACAGCTAAAAGCTGCATCACCGTGTTTAGTTTGAACTCTGGGCTCAACTATCTGACCTGAGTCAGTAGACCTCAGAGCCCTACTGGGTTTATATTGTGTTTGCAAGGACTCAATGATCACACCGTGTAGCTTCGTTTCATTACTTTACTGAACTGTCCCAAAACATCACAGTTGCCGTACTTCAGTGCTGAAACACTTAAAGGCACAGTAACCTGCCATGAAACACAACATAACATCACCCTATGGTGTTTTTCAGACATAACATTCCCCCCCCCCCCTTCCCAGAAAACAGAAACATAACATTCAGCCAACATTACTCAGTGACACTATCACTGTGTCACAAAGTCCCCATGCCAGGCGGGCGGCACCCTCACTCTCTGAGGGCGCACTGGCTGAGCAGCAACCACTGGTGGTGCTGGTGGGTGACCTCCCAACCCGGCTGCTCCTGGCCGGGGCTGCCAACCCAGAGCTGCTGCTGAGGACAGAGACGATGCAGGTGCTGTGGGAGCTGTGACTCTGTGCAGGCGGTTTGAACGCCACCGAGTCCCATTTTCCAACCTGTAGGTGGCCGGTCCCAGCCTCTTAGTCACCCGGAGAGGCTCTGACCAGTATGACTGCAGCTTATTCTGGCGGTGGAGGTGTTTGATCCTAACCCAGTCCCCTGCCGAAAGTGAGGGGGTCTGGACTCTGTGTGTGGCATTGAACCTCTCTTTCATCCGAGCCTGTGAATCCGCGACCTGTGCTTTGGCTTTCTGGAGCCCTGGACTCTCGTGTACAGGGGCCGGCTCCGCTCTCAAGCAGTCCAGTGGTTGCTTTAGCTCACATCCAATCATGAGCAGCTCAGGTGATACCCCAGTAGCAGAATGCTTGGATGCCCGGATGGTCAGGAGGGTTTGATTCAGTGCATCATTGAAGGTTTTCCCTTCCTCCAGACAGGCTTGGATTCCATTCTTCGAGTTTTATTCAGTCTTTCCACCCCTCCATTACTCTCCTGGTGATACACTGCCGTCCTGATGCTTGATGGACCGCAATGTCAGAAACTCTGTGAACTCAGCCGATGTGATTGGGCCCCATTATCTGTAGTAACAACACTGGGAAGCCCCCAGCGCCCAAACAGGTCATCCAAGCGGCTGATGACAGTGTGTGTGGTGATGGAGCTCAGTTGGAAGACCTCTGGCCATTTCAAATGTAGATCGTGTACGACCAGCACATAGCGTGCGTGAGTGGGAGCCCCATGGAGCTCCCCACAGAGGTCAACCTGGATATGTTCCCAAGGTGCAGACGGCCAAGGAGTTGGAGTGAGTGGTGCTGTGGCAGGCTGCCCCGTTTTCCCACTCAGGAGGCAGCACGCACAGTTGCGTACCAGCTCCTCTACATCAGAGTCTATGTGGGGCCACCACACTGTATCCCTGCAGCGTTGCTTCACCTTGACCACACCCAAGTGCCCCTCGTGTGCCATGTGAAGAACTCTGGCTCTTAGGGTCTCAGGAACAATAGCTCGATGGCCACGAGCGAGGCACACTGCCCCCCAGCAGGAGAGCTCGTCCCTGAAGCGGTAGTAGGGGAGCAGTTTGTCATCCACCTTGGCTGGCCAGCCATCCTTGATGTAGGTACGGAGAGTTGTGAGGGTGTCATCCTCAGCTGAGGCCTGCAGCAGCTCAGCCAGGGTGACTACAGTACTGAGGGGCCCATGCAGGATGTGGACCCAGTCTTCGTCACTCTCTATATCCGACGTCGACCCACCTGTCTCCTTGGTCACCGAAACAGCTCTTGACCGGAGGTCGGCCACCGTATTTGCACGCCCAGGCATAAACTCCAGACTGAAGTTGTACTGATTCAGCCGGTCCGCCCACCTCAGCAGTCTCATGGGTCTGTGCCCCAAGCCTTGAGTCACCAGCAGTGCTGTCAGCGCCTGGTGGTCTGTGCGGATGGTGAAGGCCCGCCCGTACAGGTAGACATGCCAGCGTTCACATGCCCACAGGCAGGCCAGGGCCTCCCTTTCCCCCACTGAGTACTTCTGCTCCGCTGGAGTAAGGGCCCTTGAGGCGAAAGCCACTGGGCGTTCCCCACCCTCATGAATCTGGGAGAGCACCGCACCAAGCGCCACCCCGGAGGCATCACAAGTGACCATGGTGGGTGCAGTCAAGCTGAAATGGGTCAGTGTGGGCGGGGACGTAAGCTGCTTTTTTATGATGCGCACAGCCTCGTGGTAGGCTGGTGTCCAGTCCCACGTAATGTCCTTCCTGAGCAGCCGGCGTAGGGGTGCCGTTGAGTCAGAGTAGTGAGGCTTGACCCTGAGATAAAAGGCAGCCATCCCCAGGAAGGAGAACAACTGGGATGGCGTCTGTGGGTCCGGCAGGGACAGGATGGCCTCAGTGTGGGACATAATTGGGACGATACCCTCCTTGGAGAGCCTGAATCCCAGAAATTCAACCTCTCCAACCCCAAACATGCACTTCTCTGCATTCAGTGTGACCCCATGCTGTTCAAAACGCTGAAAGACCTGCTCCAGGCGAGCGTCATGCAATGCAGGGGAGGGTGCGTGCACCACCACGTAGTCCAGATAGATAGAGACGCCTTGGATACCTGCTAGTATCAGAGACATTATCTTTTGAAAACAGCTTGGGGCCGATGAAAGTCCAAACGCCATGCGTTTATATCTGAAAACACCCACGTGCGTGACAAAAGCTGTGAGGTCCATGCTGGTGGGTGCTAAGGGAACCTGCCGGTAGCCATTTCGCAGGTCCATCTTACTGAAGACGGTGGAACCATGGAAATGGCTTGTGAGCACCTCGGCTGTAGGTAGGGGGTACTTGTCAGAGATGATGGCTTTGTTGACATCCGTCAAGTCAACACAGAGACGCAGTCCACCCCCTTTTTTCTTGGCTATCACCAAGTTCGACACCCACGGTGAGGCGTCGACTGTTTCTATGACGTCGTCCTCCACCAGGCGAAGCAGCTCAGTCTCTACCGCATCACGGAGGGCCAGGGGAATGCGTCGTAGGGGCTGGATAACAGGGCGGACTGATGGGTCAACCGTAGGCTGGTGCACAAATCCTGACATGCGGCCCAGCCCTTTAAACAGTTGTGGGTAACGGTCAGGCAAGGAGGCAGTGACCTGCAGGAACTGCAGGCCCCTAGCATCAGTCACTGAAAAACCCAGGGCAAGGAACAAATCAAGGCCCATAATGTCGGCTCCTCTCTGGGTGATGCAAAACTCAGCGTCCGGGGCACACTGTAGGTCATATCTGACAGGGAGGCGGGCCACACCCAGAGTGGAGATGGGAAAATGGCCGTAGCCTGACAGAGGTTTGGCTATTGCTCCCAGCGGCACATGACTGAAGAAGCGGTCATATGTGCCTTTGTTCAGGATCGACACTTTTGCCCCTGTATCCACAAGGAGCTAGATGTGAGCCTCACCCACACGACATGTGCGAGCTTGAACGAGGGCCGCGAGCTCTGTATTGAGTTGATGGGGACAGCAGCAATGTCAGTGCGGGCCGGAAGGGGAGCGACAGCAGCGTGCAAAATGGTTCAACTTATTGCAGTGGCGACAGCGTTTCCCTTGAGCAGGACATGACTGGTCTCTTGTTGCATGTTTAGAGGAGCCACAGTTGGTACAGCTCTTGAGCCCACTCTCCCTGGGCCCCCTGTCCACTCTCTGTACATCCAAACTGCCACTCACCCCGTCAGCAGCCTCTGCAGTCTCTTGGGTCATGTTCTGAACTGACGGCGGTGACGACGTCAGGGGATCGTGCGCGGTACGGCGGAACTTGCGCGCCTCCGTTATAGCCGTTTCCAACTGTTTCCAATCACCAAAGCATCCGCTAGTGTCATGGAGTCTGGCTCTAGCAACAGTCTCTCCCTCAGCTGGTTACAAGACGTTTTCTCGATTCGCTGGTCAACTATAAGTCCGTCCTCCAGAGCCCCAAAATCACAGAGCTTGGCTAGCTCACGGAATGCCGACACAAAATGAGCGACAGTCTCACCCGGCTTCTGGGTCCTCTGACGGAACTCAAAACGATGCATCCGCCGGCTCCTGCCAGAGCTGAAATGGGCTTTCAGGGCAGCCGTGGCTGTAGCATACTTTTCATCCGTCAGAGTGAGTGTGGCGAAGACTCGTTGTCCCTCCTGGCCGAGGCAATGGCGGAGAAGCGCGCACTTCCGCGGCTCCTCTAAGTCCGTGTCTCCCAATGCCAGCAAATAATCCTCAAACGACCTCAACCATCGGTCCCAAGGAACAGCTGGGTCACCGGGAACGGGCAAGAAAGGTGGCGGTGGTGGTAGGGCGAAAACAGACATCCTCGTTCGCCAATTATTGTGTTTGCAAGGACTCAATGATCACACCGTGTAGCTTCGTTTCATTACTTTACTGAACTGTCCCAAAACATCACAGTTTACGACACCTGCCGTACTGCCGGCACAGTAACCTGCCATGAAACACAACATAACATCACCCTATGGTGTTTGTCAGACATAACAGTTTATATTCTACTAACATGTCATTAATATATTCTGGACCTAAACCATTCAGTGATTTGTAGACCAGTAGCAGAACTTTAAAATATATTCTATGGCTGACTGGGAGCCAGTGTAAAGACTTTAGAACTGGAGTAATGCAGCGTTCTGAATGAGCTGCAGCTGTTTAATGCTTTTTTGTGGGAGTCCAGTCAGAAGACCGTTACAGTAGTCGAGTCTACTTGAGATGAAAGCATGAATCAACTTCTCCTGGTCTGTTTGAGACATAAAACCCTTCACTCTGGATATGTTTTTAAGCTCATAAAAGGCTGTTTTGGTGATTGATTTGATATGACTTATGAAGGTCAGATCTGAGTCTATCAGCACGCCAATGTTTCAGACTTGGTCCCTAGTTTTTAGAAAGAGTGACTCGAGATGTTTACTGAGGGCAATCCTCTTCTCTTTATTGCCAAAAAACAATGACCTCAGTTTTGTCCTGATTTAATTGAAGGAAATTTTGGTTCATCCAATTTGTTACTTGCTCTAAGCAGTGACACAATGACTGTATTGGACTGTAGTCATCTGGGGACAATGCTAGATATATCTGCATGTCATCTGCATAACTGTGATAGTCTACATTAGAGTTCTGCAGAATTTGACCCAAAGGCAGCATATATAGACTGAACAGAAGGGGTCCAAGAACTGACCCCTGAGGAACTCCACATGTCATAGCCACTCGACCGGATTCATAACTTCCAATGGTCACAAAATAACTCCGCTCTTCCAAGTAGGACCTGAACCAGTCTAAGACTGTTCCGCTGAGTCCTGCCCAAGTTTCCAACCTGTTCAACAGTATACTGTGATCCACAGTGTCAAACGCAGCACTGAGATCCAACAGGACCAGAACTGACACCTTGCCTGAGTCAGTGTTTAACCTTATGTCATTTAACACTCTAATAAGAGCTGTTTCTGTACTGTGGTGAGGTCGGAAGCCTGATTTAAATTTGTCAAAAAGTCCACTGGAGTTCAAGAAATTGCTGAGTTGAATAAAAACCACTTTCTCGATGATCTTTGCTATAAAAGGAAGATTTGAGATAGGTCTGTAGTTGTTTAACATGGAAGCATCCAGCGTTCTCTTTTTTAGGAGTGGCTTAATGGCAGCTACTTTTAGCAGTTTAGGAAACTTGCCTGATTGAAGTGAGCTATTTATTACTTGTCGCAAATCTGTTTGTACAGAGTTCACAATTGTTTAAAAAAAGTCTGATGGCATTGTGTCAAGACAGCATGTTGATGATTTTACATGCTGAACTGTCTCCTCAATGGTTTTTTGGTCAACTGTTTTAAATTCTGACATCGCAGATAAGTTATTCCTGGAAGGGCTTAGGGATTGCATAATTTTATTGTTTTGTTGATTTGTGTTGATATTCAACCTTATGGACTGGATTTTTTCACTGAAAAAGCAAGCAAATTCATTGCATTTTTCTGTGGAAAGGAGTTCTGGAGCTATCTGTTTAGGGGGGGTTGTAAGCTTATCAACCATAGCAAAGAGAGTGCGAGTGTTGTTGATGTTCTTGTCAAAGCTGTCTAGCTTTGAGTAACTCATAGTTAAAATTACAAAGACTTTGTTTGTAGAGGTCAAGGTGAATTTGAAGTTTAGTTTTTCTCCACTTACGCTCTGCTTTCCTGCATTCTGTTTTTAAAGCCGTTACCATCGTAATGTTCCTCCATGGTGTTTTCTTTCTGATCAAGGTCGTCTTAGTTTTAATAGGTGCAACAGCATCCATCCAAAGCACCAGAGGCAGTGTGTGAAATAGAGGGGGGCTCGGGGGTGCTTGCCCCCCCGATTAACCCATGAGACCCCCGGAAAGACTCAACAGCAACATTTGAGGAGGGTCTCAAATTTTGCCGAAAATAAAATAAAAAATATATTTTATTGTCACTAATGATCAGTTCAATGTGTTTAAGCTTAACATGTCCACTATTCAGAATTAAAAATTTATTCACTATTTGTTGCACTATTTTGGCCAAGCGGAGCACGTATGCAAATTGTTAAGTGTGTGTGTGTGTGTTTGTCATGTAGGCTATTAGACTGATTATCTCGGCTTGCATCCATGAAATATAGTAATGTTTGCGTACTTGCGCCTATTATCGTGCGAGTTGTGGGGAAATTCTACGTTCAAAGTGTAATTTTAGAAGAACGCAGCATATTCAGCTACTTAAAATACCAGTTTCTTGATCACGCTTATGTTTACTTTCCAATGAACGAGTCGTTTTTCCGCGGAAATGAGCGTTGTTAAAATGATCTATGATAATACCGGGGTCGACTCATGTAGCCCCATTATTGCACACGGCCACTTTGAAGGTTTATTTGTCGTGCGGGTGAGTGTTCCATGCTGAAATGGACACATAAATGTTCTACAGTGTTTTATATTGATAAGTAAGGTGTAGCCTACAGAACCCATTTTTGGCATACTTATAGCTTAAATACCTGTCTTGTATGAGAACCTTTATCCTTTCTTTTATCTGTTGCTGGTTGCTCGCAATCGTATGATAAACCAGAAATTGTGCAATAATAGGGGCCGTGCGATAATAGGCGTTAAGTATGCTATAGACCTACTGCATGAGAAAATTTTGATCGATATTGCGCAACAATCGGGAGATGGGGACCCCCCCGAATATTGATGGGTATTTCGCACACTGACCAGAGGTGCTATGGGGAGAATCCCGAACAGGGCCGGAACCCTCAACCCAGAGTTCTTCATCACTAGACTCATCCCTATCCTCAGGCAAGGCAAGCTGTGTTTGAGGAAGAGCTGTGAGGCGGTCGTGGGAGTGGTCACCTCCAACAAGACCTTTCAACGCACTGCGATGCACATGTTTTACCTTATGGAGATCGTTGGTAGGTGCAATGGTGTATACCGCTCCAGCATCAGGCGGAGCCCTCAGCACCGTGTGTACTACTGAGCTCCAGGGGTCTTGGATTTTATGACGGCCTAGTCTCTCACAAAAACCTGCTGACCTTCTGTTAGCGCGGGGTCCCGGACATGCTGATCATGCTTTTCCTTGCGATGTGCGGCTGCCGCCCGCAACCGCTCTTTCGCACCCTCAAAAGCCACCTTTGGTCTGGCTTGATGCTCCTGGACCCAGTCACACACTTTACCAGCAACTGGCTCACAAACCTGGCCCAAAAGAAAGTCAACCGGCAACTGGGGTTCCCGCCCAAACATCAACAGGTGTGGAGACACACCTGTGGTCTGGTGTGGGGTGGTGTTATAATAAAAGATTACCTGAGGGAGACAGGTCGGCCAGTCCCGTTTACGAGACACTGGCAATGTGCGCAAGAGGTTATGCAATGTGCGGTTAAACCACCCACATTGCCCATACGGTGTCGTTCGGGACTTCTCAATGGCATACAAATTGCAAAGCTGCTGCATGAGCGTGCTCTCAAAGCACCGCCCTTGATCAGAGTGCACTCGATTTGGGATTCCAAAGCGGTAAATCCACTCGGTGACAAGGGCCTGTGCCACCGTCGGGGCCCGCTGGTCGCGAGTGGGAATAGCAATGGAATACTTGGTAAAAACATCCGTAATCCCCCTGTTCCAACACAAAAGTTATATGATAATGTTCAAACCGATATATACATACACTGCTGTTTTCACTTATGTTTTTTTTTCTTTCTTTCTTTCTTTTTTTTCTGTTTTGTACATCACGCTCCGAACCTTATTCGTCAACACCTACCATATGCAGGCACCGGATAGCTTTGTGCGACCCATATGTGGTTTTCCCTTCCCAACCACTCCTTTATCTGTCAGTATAATATCTGAAGGCAAAGGGTTATGCTAGTCCACATTTTGATGCTTAGTTAGGGGATCACTGGAGGTTATAAGTTATAATGTCAAGGGTCTTAACAGTCCCATGAAGAGGAAGAAAATCCTTAATCAATTAAAAAGAGCAAACTGCCAGATAGCCTTCTTGCAAGAAACCCATTTATCAGAAATAGAACATGATAAGCTCAAAAAATCTTGGGCAGACAAAACATTTTACTCATCACATAAACCAGGTAGAAAAAGAGGGTTCTCCATATTAGTGCATAGACAGGTCAACTTTGTACCCACTAATGTGCATAATAATTCTGAAGGAAGAGTCGTTTTAGTGAATGGATCTATTGATGGTATACAAGTAACATTGATGAACATATACGCCCCAAATGAGGATGAGCCTAGCTTCATTACCACATTTTTTTCCAATATATTACAGTTGAGCTCTGGTATTCTACTGATGGGGGGAGATTTCAATTGTGTCATGTCTCAGCATTTGGATAGACAGCCACCATCAAAAACACCGATCTCTCGAATGAGTAAAATACTCAAACACTTATCGAGTGAGTCAGGATTAGTGGATGTTTGGAGAACTAAATTCCCTAAAGGTAGAGATTTTACTTTTTATTCCCACAGACATTTATCTTATTCACAAATCAATGTTTTTTTCACCCCCAAAGAAGAGTTACATAGGATAGAGGACGTCAAGATTCTGCCAATAACAATATCTGATCATGCACCTCTTGAAATATCATGGGACATAGGACATAGATTAACGACCAAACAGTGGAGACTAAATGCATCACTTTTAAATGGCAAATAATTTACTACCTTCGTAATGAATGAACTAAAGGACTATCTTGATATGAATACCTCTCCTGAAATATCCCCTCTCATCCTATGGGACTGTGCTAAGGAGTATGTTAGAGGCCGCATTATCGCATTTGCAACTGCAAGAAAAAAGGACAGGGTAGCAAGGCAGCGTGAATTCGAACATAAAATACTACGATTGGAACAACAACATAAAAGAACACTAACTCCCAATTTGCTCAAGGAGCTCAAACAAGCACGGAGAGATTTACACAGTCTGATTACGGAAAAGATTGAGGGCAGTTTGAGGTTCACCAAGCAGAAGTACTATGAAAATGGCAACAGAGCAAGTAGACTCTTGGCTTTAAGACTTAAAAAACAACAATCCTCTAATATAGTACATAAATTAAAATCTAGTAATTCAACACTCACAAAACCGCATGAAATTGCAGGGTCCTTTGCTGAATTTTATAAATCCTTATACACAAATACAGATACCTGCACTGATGATAAAGAATTGGCACAATTTTTAAAAGATAAGATAAACTTAAAACAGTTATCTGAATTGGAGGCAAAGGAACTAGACGAACCCATCAAAGAATCGGAAATAATACAGGCCATCTCTACATTAAAAAATGGTAAAAGCCCCGGACCAGATGCTTATATCAATGAATTCTACAAAACATTTGAAGATACACTGATACCCTTACTGCTAAAAGCCTACCATTACGCATTACAATCTGGAACCCTGGCTCCCTCCTGGAGGGAAGCGACAATAGTTGTGATACATAAAGAGGGAAAGGACCCTACCAAATGTGAATCATACAGGCCAATATCTCTGTAGAATACAGACCTACGTATATTAACATCCATATTAGCGAGGCGTGTTAATAAAATCATAACAAACATTATTCACCCAGATCAGACTGGGTTTATTATTGGGAGATATTACGGCGACAATATTAGAAGATTGTTAAATTTGATGACCCATTCAGAGACTAAAGGGAAGGAAGCAATGCTACTATCACTAGATGCCCAGAGTATCCTGGCAATACCCTTTTCAAACATTGAAACAATTTCAATTTGGCCCCAAATTCATTACGTGGGTACAAATGTTATACTCCAATCCACAAGCTGCTGTTAAAGTGAATGGATTTCTATCAGACCGATTTGCCCTGGAGCGAGGATGTAGGCAGGGCTGTTCTCTTTCACCTCTATTATTTGATTTGAGTATCGAACCATTAGCACAGCTTATTAGGGATGACAATATCATAAAGGGACTGACAATAAACAGAGAACAACATAAATTATCATTATACGCGGATGATGTGCTTCTGTTTCTCGCTGAACCTACAATAACAATCCCACACTTAAAGGACATTATTTCCACATGTGGGTATTTTTCAGGATATAAAGTTAATGTAGACAAACAACAGCTATGGATATAGGTAATACAATCTCCCAAACAGTCAAGGCCCAGAGTGGGTTCAAATGGCCCAAAGATGGAATTAAATATCTGGGCATCAGAATCCCCCCACTGTTAGAAAACCTATTTGATGTGAATTACAGAACCTTAATACAAAACATTAGTAAGGAATTAGACAGATGGTCGACACTTCCCTTATCCATGACAGGCCGCATCGAATGTATACGAATGAATGTCCTACCTAAATTACTCTACCCATTCCAGATGCTGCCTGTAGACATTCCTAAATCTACATTTGATAAACTAGACAAGCTGATTTCAAAGTTTATATGGCAATCAAAACGTCCGAGGGTCAGACTAAAAATACTTCAGCTGCCCAAATCACATGGGGGACTTAAACTCCCAAACTTTAGGTTGTATTTCTGGGCTGCGCAGTTGAGACCCCTAATAGCATGCTTGTAAGATTCTGTATGTACAAGATGGCTAAATATTGAGAAAAGCACATGCCAACGTCCCTTACAGACTCTGCCTTTCTTGGATGTCCCGCTTTGTGAGATTAAAATGAGCGAGTGGACTAGGACTACATTGAAGATTTGGAGGAAAATAAAGGTATCCTATGGGCTGCCTAAAGCAATCTCAGCATTAACCAACATTGGTCTTATAAATGGTTTTGTCCCCTCTCAGATGGACACAGGATTAAGAAAGTGGTCTAAGCACGGACTTACAAACCTACACCAACTTCACAAAGATGGGTGTTTTAAATCATTCAATTAAGAATAGAATTCACACTCCCCAATAGACTTTTTCAGGTATTTACAACTAAGGGACTTTGTAACAAAACACAGAGAGTGGACTAAAATCCTAGAGCCCACCCCGATCGAAGAATTCTTGAAAAAATTGCAAACTAGCATAGGGAATAAGAAAATTATCGGTCATTTTTACAAGCTATTTATAGATAGGAATTCCGATGAAACTCTTCAGATCAAAGAAAAATGGGAAAATTAAATGAACATCGGCATACAGCAAGACAGGTGGGAGGAAATATGTACGGAAGCACATCAAGTCACTAACTCTAATACATGGCGGGAATTCAGGTGGAAGGTATTAATAAGATTCTTTAGGACACCAGAGGTCAAGTTGTGGGTCACACATTGGTAACCATACTCATATACTTTGGACATGCCCTAAATTGAGAAAAATGTGGGATGAGATATTTGAGGCACTTAGAAAAGTATTTCAGAAAACTTTTAACAAAGATCCCAAGATGGTAATGTTTGGATTAATACCAGATTACATTATTGGAAGAGGGAAAAAATACATTTTACAAATATTGCTGATTCCGGCTCTTAAATGTCCATCCATCCATCCATTGTCGTAACCGCTTATCCTCTGCGAGGGTCGCGGGGGGGCTGGAGCCAATCCCAGCTGCAACGGGTGAGAGGCGGGGTACACCCTGGACAGGTCGCCAGCCTATCACAGGGCTAACATATATAGACATACAACCATTCACACTCACATACACACCTATGGTCAATTTAGAGACACCAATTTACCTAATCCCCAACCTGCATGTTTTTGGTCTGTGGGAGGAAGCCGGAGTACCCGGAGATGAACTTTTTTAGTAAAAATCGAAATTAGATTAATAAAACGACATTAATAAAGACAAACAAACACAAAGGACAACACACTGTCTGTCGTATAGTTAGGCTACTCATGCATACGAGCAAGACCAGGGGAAGGGGCATGAATGAACAGAGACAAGACAGCAATAAGTGACCGGTGGGCAACACAGCAGAGTCTATGCAATCCAATCCAACTTTATTTGTTGAGCACTTCAAATAACCACAAAGGACCAAAGTGCTTTACAGGATAAATAGGACATAATAAATAAAAGGTTTACACAGGAGTAGCAATAAAAAAAAAATAAAAAATAAAAAAATAAAAAAAAATAAAAAAAAGACAACACATGAGTCAAAATAGCAGCCACACAGTAGGACAAACAATACAAAATTAAGAAAAACAAAATAACAAAACAATAAAATCAAAAATAAAGTGTCAACAGCTCACGTAGTGTTAAAAGCCAAGGAGAAAAGATGCGTTTTTAGGACCGATTTAAAAACAGATAGCGTAGAGGCCTGTCTGATGTGCAGAGGCAGATCGTTCCAAAGTTTTGGAGCTGCAACCGCAAAAGCTCGATCCCCTCTCAGCTTTCTCTTTGTTTTTGGCACCGTCAGGAGCAGCTGAACGGCTGACCTGAGGGCGCGCATGGGCGCATAAGGGTGGAGAAGCTCAGAGAGATAAGGCGGGGCAAGGCCTTTGAGGGATTTAAAGGTCCCATATTATGCAAAATGCACTTTAGATCATCAATAATATGCATTTCCGGCCTGTCTACAATCCCTCCTATGAAAAAAGTTCATCCTCTCCTTTTTTTGCTTTCTCAGGCTTTAGAAAATGTGCATTAAAACCATAGACTGTATATATATATGGACAAACCCTCCGTGACGTCACCCATAGACATTCTTAACAGCGGAGATGAAGCCTTAAATGGGGCTTCAGGGCGCCGCCATATTGGACATTTCAGTCTGTGTTCTAAGCCCGCCTACCTCCGGCCAGACCAATCAAAGCCTCGAATCCGTGAAGGTCATGCCGTGATGACAGATGAGAGCTGCCAATCAAGTTGACCACGCCCTTAATTATTCGTAAAATAAATCCTTCTCTGTGCATTGAAATAATGGATTCTAAAAAAATTCACCCCCCTCACAGTTGTCATGGACTCGAACACTACTGAAAGACACCAAAACCGTTTTTTGAACCAGGCTGTAAACATGTTTATTTTGGCTGTAAAGTTGGACATTTTAACATGGGTGTCTATGGGAGTTGACTCCCTTCTGCAGCCAGCCTCAAGCGGCCAGTCGAGGAACTGCAAGTTTTTGCACTTCCGCATGGGCTTCATTTTTCAGCATTGAATGTTGCCGCTTGGTTAAAACTAGAGTACTATAGAGAGAGAGTGGCGTCAACGGAAGTTCAAAAACCTGGCCGATCACGTGGTTCCTGTAGCCCTCCATTAGTTCCCGGACGTGCATGGCGGGCAATTGAAAAATACAAGGAAAACCACAACAATCGGTAAAGAATGTCAACAACTGCTTTGCTCTGTAATATTTCTGTGCTTATGTTGATTTATTTGAACTCAGCTAAGTTTACTAAACCTCTACATTCGTTGATAGCATTAAAATCATAATATTTCTCTTAAATTTTTACTTGAAGACATGACTGAGGCGGACGACAGTGATTTTTCAATCGAGTACTGTACTACATAATAGGTCTGACTCACAGCAACATTATGTGTGTTCCAATAAGAATTCTGATAATATAGTATATATAAGATAATATATATATATATATATATATATATATGTATAATATATATGTATAATATATATATATAATTTGTGTATGTATATATATATATATATATATATATATATATATAAATATAGATACATATATATCTGTATATATTTTACATATAATTTTTATATATATTGTGTATATAATATATAAATTAATTTTCAGTGAATTCCTTAAAAACTATTTGTTTGAAAATAAAACACATCAGCGGCACAGCAAGCTGTTTGTCTCATTTCCACTATGTTGTCCTTGATACAGTCTTCGACATGGTATACTGTGCTGCATGGGGATGCTCCAATCGCTCCGAGAAAGGCGTCCACGTGTATGGCTTCCCCAAAGACAGGGACAAACGAAGAGCATGGGTGGCTAAAGTCGGAAGGAGCAATTTAGTCGTGACAGACAAAAACCATAACCACAAAAAATTATGTGAGGTAATCACATTCAAACAATGAATTTGCACTTTTGCGCACTTTTGAATACCGGGCCGTACAGGAATTTGAGCTTTTTTTTATTTTAAAACATAGAACAGGAAAACGGAAAAAAGATAAATATACTAGACATGTTCGTACTCCTTGGTAAAAATGAGTTAAGTGTGAAAATTCAGTTGAAGTCTTCTTGCAGGCACATTTTGAGGCTGACCAGTTTGTTAAGACCGGCAAGGGCAAGACTAGGCTGAGAGAAGATGCGATACCATCCATATTTGCGCACCGGCCAGTAGTCAGAAGGAGGAGGGCCCCTACTTCACGATGCCCCCTTTCACCTACAAAGACAGGGTCCATTTCCGCCGATCACAGCTACTGCATTAAAGATGCCACAGGTATAATGTATATGAACTCTTGATAACTACACCATATTTCTTGTTTTAGTGACAATATCATTTTATTGTTCATAAATGACCAGTGTCATGTCTTCTACTTGCACCAGTTTCTTGGATTGAGGAAAGAAAAGCTGAGGAGAGTGAGAGAAGGGAAAGTGACACAGGAGGAAGAGAGGACATGGCAGATGAGGAGAGACAGAGAGAGCTCACATCAGCCATTCTGCAGAGCAGGGAGCCAACAACCAGGGAATCACAGCTCCTAAAACAACTGAAAAAACAAGAAAATACAATTAAAAAAAAAAGAGCAGCACTGAGAATAGTAAAACGGGAAAACGCAATTCAATGAAGATCAAGGACAAAAAAATTAAGAAAATTTTAACCAAAGATCAAATTGGAGCATTAGGGAGACTAACCACAGGAGGGAAGAAATGGAGCAACGACACAGTGAAGAAGGCATTAAAACTTTGGTTTGCTGCTGGTTCAACTGGCTACAAGGTCTTGCGGGACTTGCAGATTCCCCTGCCAGGAATAAGAACCCTGCAGAGAAGACTGCAGACAGTTGAATTTGAGCCTGGTGTTCTGACAGAAGTATTTGACTTCCTTAAACTGAAGGCAAGTGGGTTTACAGACCTGGAAAGGGAGTGTGTGTTGACCATTGATGAGATGGCTATAACACCCAGTGTCGTTCCACTCAGGAAGGACCCCTGGCCTGCTACATGCTCCACCATAAAGTGCTCCTTCTGTCGGTTCCCAAATACACAATATGATATCTCATGTTAGGAACATTTGTTATGAAAGCGTCAATAAAATTGCATTCATTATGTGTTTTGAGTCACACCATTTTATACTAAGCACTCATGGCCTGCAGCATGCAAATGAAGTTGTGAAGTGGCATCGCTACTTCTCGACCATAAAGTACCATTTGCAGGTAACTGATACACACCAAAAACGTATTACATATGTATTGTATGAGATGGGTTTATATGTCGTATGATATGACGCCAAAAACAAAGGCAAATAAATAGTGGGATTTATTTTTCATTCCAAAATACATGCACACAAAATCATCCAGACCTTAAGTAATGAAAATGGTAAACAGTTGCAATTTGTATTTAATTCCTACCTATAACTGCAATCACACTCCCTACACATTAACCTTGCTGTTAGTATAAATCGGCAGGGTTGGATTTAGCTACAGCGTATTTGGAGAGCTGAATTGACAGTTATCTGCCTGTTGCACGGGTTGTAATGGTTACCTAGTGTGCTAGCCTACATTTTTACCTGTTAATATTCTCTAAATCCTCTAATCTAGACGGAGAAAATACGCCAACATAATTAATTACTCGTCAATTTAATTCCGATGCCCTACAGATATGAGAATGTCATTCTTTAAACGTTTTACCTCGGACAAGTGCTGCTCCTACCATCTCCTCCGTTGAAATACATTGAGTGACAGTGACAGTTGGCTCGCGCTAACTTCCGGGAACTTCTGAGGGACCCCATGCGCCGCCATTGCTGTGAAAAAAACGAACCATTGCAGTGAACGGAGTTGACGCCACTCTCTCTCTATAGACCCCATCGAGTGCAACGTCACAGAAATATGCGCACGCAGTTTGGGGTCAGAAGGACACCTACTTACATAGACTTGCACTAACAAAGTCCAAACAAAAAGTCTAAAATGCCGACCTGTAGCGTTGTTGGATGTGAAAATAGGACCAGTAGTGGCGTGAAGTTCTTCAGAATCCCTGCTGGATCCCATCCCTTTCAAAAAAATAGGCGTCATCTGTGGCTACAAGCACTAAAACGGGAAGACTGGGATAATACAGCTACAGTCAAAGAGGCTCGTGTTTGCAGTGCTCACTTCATTTCAGGTAAGTTATTTACAAGCCCTTTCTCTTGGACTAAACTAAAAATCTTGATTTCACCGAAAATTGTTTGTCAATGCACATAATGTACATAATAACCTATGGTGCCAAAGTTTTGTGGCCCTGGGCGTAGCTACGCTTCTAGTTAGCTGCCGGCTAGCACTAGCGTGTTGACAAGTAAAGATGGTAGCTGCTATGCTATTGCAGTCAAAAAGGCTCGTTTGAGTGCTCACTTCATTTCAGATAAGTTATCATTTATCAACCTTTTCTGTTAAATTACACTGAAAAGGCTGGATTTCGTAAAAAATGTCGTGTCAATGCACATATTTACAAGGTTGCTATGCTACCTAAGTTATTTTGTAGCTCGCTAGCTGCTAGCGTGTTGACAAGTAAACATGATAAGCTAAGCCTATACAAAGGTTGACTTTTAACTGAGTTGATGAAATCCTACATTGGATGACGTTTTAGGACTATTAGTCACCTAAATTATCTGTCAATTGTGACAGTAAGTACTCCAATTGACAGTACATTAGCGTAAACATGGGCACAACATTGTTGTTTTTATAGGGGAGGCATCAGATGACCCGACCAGTCCTGACTTTGTGCCGTCTGTGTTTGCATACACAAAACAAAAGACACCTGAGACCAAAATGGAGAGGTAAGCCTATAAAATAAGATAAATAAGGGAATTTAAAATGCTTCTCAGCCGTGTCCTCTTCAAAAGCAAGCTTCCATTTAACTGTGCATCATGTTTTAATCAATTCACATGACCTGTCTGCCACATCACACATGCTTCAAAGACCAAAGGTGTTTTCGCCATATGTTCAGTGTAGAAGTTAATTATTGCAATGTCTTACCTAGTGGAAGATTTGGTTAAGTGCTGTCACAGTTTAATTGTTTCTTTTCTTTTCATATAGATATCACAGGAAAAGGAAGAGAGCAGAGAGGCCCATCCCTACTGAAGTACCACCTGATTCTTCCTATGAAGAAATGGAACAAGACCATTGCCCTGGTATGAATTAAATCTGCCACAGAGCTAGAGTTTATTTTCTGTAGTGCCACAAGATACAAATAACTCAGTGTGATCACTTTTCAGTGAATGTCTGACCACCTGTCTGTCTTTGTTTTAAGTTCAATCTGATGAAGAGCTCCCACCGGTGTCAAGAAGTGAATATGATGACCTTCACTTGAAACATCGTCAACTCCAGGAAGACTACATTAATCTACAACATGAATGTTTTACGCTACGCAGTGAAAATGACTCATTGAAGCAAAAGCTAAACCAATCTAAGTTAACATACTGTAATGTCAAGTCTAATTTTAGACAATTACTGTTTTTCACTGGACTTACCTCTATCATCTTTGAATGGCTCATTGAAAAACTATGCAGTGAGATAAATCATCATAGCCTTCCTTTAGAGGACCAACTTTTAATGGTCTTAATGAAATTAAGGTTGGGACTCAGTAACCTTGACCTGGCATATAGATTTAATGTAGCAAATAGCACTGTGTCTCATATTTATCGGAGCTGGATACTGGTCATGTCAGTGGTCCTCAAGCCACTGATAAAATGGCCAAACAAGGGAGCAATTCTTCAAAATATGCCCATTGCATTCAAACGAAAATTTAAAAGATGCCGCTGCATTATAGACTGCACAGAAATTTGTATAGCTAGACCTACTAATCTCACTGCAAGAGCCCAGACTTGGTCAAATTATAAGCATAACAATACCATTAAGTATTTGATTGCCACCACACCTGCTGGAGCCATTTCATTTCTGTCTCCGGGGTGGGGTGGCCGGGTATCAGATAAACAGATTACCCGAGAGTCTGGTTTTCTGGAGCTGTTGGAGCCTATGGATGAGGTCTTAGCTGATAGGGGATTTTTGGTACGTGATGAACTAGCTGCTTATGGTGCAACTCTTCGTATACCTCATTTCACTAAAGGGAAAAAACAGCTCTCAGCACAGGAAGTAGACACATCCAGACAACTGGCCCGTGTTAGGATACATATAGAGCGAGTGATAGGAAGGTGGAAGAATTTTAAGATTTTGCAAACAGTAATTCCAGTGTCTCAGGTTGATATGCTAGATCAAGTAGTGATTGTGTGTGCTGCACTAACCAACCTCTGTAAAAGTGTGGTTCCTAAAGGAACAGGTTCCAAATAAGTGGAGTCATTGACTTAAAATAATTGATTTATTATTTTACAACCAGAAATAAACATTGGAGTTGGTGTTACCAACTAACAATGACAAAGCATTGCGTTGTTTTTTTGGAATTTAAACATAAACACAAACAAAAACAATATCCACCAGGATCAATGATACAACATTTAAGTATTGCGAGAAATACAACTTTGACAAAGCCAAGTCGCTGATCTCCTGCTTACTTGTGCACAACTATAGTGTAAACTACCACTACATTTTACACACTTGATCATTTTTCCAAAATCTGGTCTTCTGCATATTTTGCAGGCTACATGTGGCTGTAAGGAAGGGTCATGTTTTCTTGTAAGGAGTTCAGGTAATACTGTTGAGATGAAGACATGTTGTGCCTTTGGTAACATCTCCATCAGAAACTCATGGTTTTTCTGAATGCGTTGCACTATGATCTCATTTCTTGTCCATAACACAAAATCACAGTAGTCTAGGTCAGAAACATACATGTGGAGTTGGGTTTGGAAATAGTATGGGTGTGTAGTCTTTAATGTAAATGATGTCTCAAGGCAGAAATGCTTGTCATCTGTGCTTCCCTGAAGCCCATCACGATATTTGTAGGGACACTTTATCTCGACCAGTCCTTTACCACAGCAGGTACAGGTCACTACGCCATCTGGTGATGAGCCAAGGTGAGGCTCAGCAGGCCGGACCACTAAGCCACAGGAACTGACCCTAAATTCTTGATGGCTTTTGACCATACAATCAGTGTAGGCTCGCCTTGCTGTTTCCTCCATGGACTTACCCCAGAGAACAGCTGGGACATTTAGCTGTGTTTGGTTGTACTGCATTATGTCCATAAGGTATGTGTCGCTGATATGTTTGGCTGTAGCCACATGGTAAAACCTGGTACTTGTAATGCGGCCAGCTCTATAGGTCTGCCAATCTTTTGAGTTTGACTGCTGTTGTGTGACGAATTCTAGCCTCTCACACTGATGAGGCTGTAATTTAGTTTTTAGTCTGTGAAATTTTTCCTCACTTTTCACTCCCAGCTCCTGTGGTGACAGATCCCTGAGTGTTTCGTCGAACAAAGCAGTCAAGGGCTCAGGTAGATTCGACTCTTCCTCCGTATCACTGCCGGATGACGCTGTGTCTGTGTCGCTGTTTTCAAAGCTTGTCAGGACTGCAGCATCAGGGGCAATAGTCTTCAACTCCAGGATGTCATCATCTGTCAGCGCTGAAGGAGATAGACAAACATGTCATTACATACCAACATAACCCAAAACATATAATAATATAAAACATATCATTTCACCCTTGTTTTAGTACAGTGTAGATAATCACATGTCCAAAGGAAACTTCTCTAAATGCTTCATCTAAGTGCCAGTGTCAACTTCAACATGCCTGTGGCTCTGGGAGTGGTACGATTGGTCATACTCCTGACTGTGTCCAAAGTGGATGGAAGCTGCCTGCCTGGTCTCATTGGCTTACGAAAGCTGATATTTCTCAGTGGAGCTGGTTCGACTTCTCTCCTGCTCACTTTCCATACACACTCTCCTGAGGTGACGGCTTGCTCCTCTATCATTCCCATTCTAATAGAAAGTTCGACCTTGAACAAAATTGAGGCTGCATGACTACAGCATGACCCAAGTCTGAAATTAAATCACATGTTAAACATATTAATTGGAATAATCTCAACTATTGTAACGTAACGCTACTACCGATGCCGTTGTTGTGAAGATGTCATCCGCCGTTTGCTTAATTAAAATGTTCCTCACCCACCCATTGATTACAAAATTATAAGCATCGAGCGATTTATAGGCTTTTAAATCAGCCCAAGTGTAAGGGGAAGGCGTAGGCCTATTTATTAAATAATGATAGACATCATGATATCGCACATCAGGATATCTAACGGCAGCGGTTATGGCAACCATTCCGTCTGAAGGAATTGTGTAGGGATCAACACCTCCGATTAAACTTAACTTCGTTGAATAACGTTCATGTGTAAGGTAACTACGATGACATTGGTCTTCGTCACGTTTCTCCATGTTGTCATAAATTAAAATAATAAATAGACTTGAGATAGATACTTATTATCACTAAAGACGCCACTGACAGCTGACAGTTTGACAGCTCCTTGCCTACCATGACGTAGATAAACAAAATGTCACCTGACCCGACACGTCAACTGAAAAACCCTAATAGGACAGTCCACTTCTTTCTGACAGCAGAAAATTATAGAAATAAATCCGTCATAAACCCATCAAGATTAGGACATTGTCCACTGGTTTAAGAATACATAAATAAACTTACCCCGCCATGCAGGTGCAGTTAGCAGTGTGAATGTAACACTTCTCCCTGTTGTATATCACCCATGCCTTGTACAACGACGTCTTCTTCCCTTGACGCTGACTCGGCAAGACTTCTGCTTTAAGAGCACAAAAACCTTTGCCTATATCTTTGTAGAAGATCTTCTGAACGTGTCCAGACACAACATAATTATAGGCATCAAGTGACTTGTATGCGCATAGGCTTTCTCGAGTGTAGGGGCTAGGTTTATCGATTAGGTAAGAGTGAATAGCTGGCCACTGGATATCTGGCCATTTGCTAGTGTCATCTACCCAATTTGTAATGAAAGCTGGGTCTGGCAAACTATCGCCGTCAGCCAATACCAATTTGTTCAGATATTGTTCCCGGTCCTTAATCGACAACGAGAGTGCATATTCCGAAATATTCCGTGGACCGTCGACAGACATGTTCTTCCCTTTGCTTTCTGACCCCAGTCGGCGCAAAAAAACGTGTGCGCATTCTCTCGGCTTGGAATGTTTACCAACAATGAAAGGGTCTATAGTACTCTAGTTAAAACAGGCTGTTTGAGAAATGGTCTTCAAATGACGTCAGCAAGAGACTCGGCCGCTCCCCTCAGGCTGGTGGCAACGCCTCCGGTGAAGGTTTGCCACGCCCCTAACAAAGTTTCTAAACACCGCCATTATTCCGCTCGCTAGCATTGCTCCGGTTGCACAATGGCGAAGGTACGAGCTGGAAGAAGTGGTTGCTCTGTTGTTGGCTGCACAAATGAGCACACAACTCTTCATAAACCTCCCTCTTCGGAGGTTCTGAGGACTCAATGGGTGAATTTCATTTTTGATGGTGATGTCCCTACAGCAGTTCCCTCAGTGCTGTATGTGTGTGGTAACCATTTCACGTCGGACTGCTTCATCAACGAGGGACAGCATAAAACTGGATTTGCTAAATCCCTGCGGATTAAAAATGGATCGCTACCAACTGTCCGCGATCCAACTACAAACGTGGAAGCTGTAAATTTGAACATTTTATTCTGATTTACTGTTTAGCCGGCTAGGCGGCCCCTGTTAGCATGGCAGCTAGCATAAAGTACTGTTGGGCCGCGACATAGTCTCCTTATACTAAAGTTACGTTAAAACTAGGGCCGGGACTTTAACACGTAGCACATTAAGATGAATGAATGACACAAAAATAACGCATTTCAGTCGCCCTTATTTTTGCACCGCGGAACGTTTATCACTGGATGTACTGGTTATACTGGAGCAGTGATCACTGCCTGAGGCGTTTTGAACGCAGCTCAAACCGACTGGTGCCTCTGCACGGCGACCAAGCTTTGATAAACACGCACCGGTTTACAGTATCGTCCCGCATTTTAGCGGTCTGAGAACAGCAGAGTTTCCTCTGCTGCAGCAGAATAGCAGACATGCCGTAGCTACAGATATGTCACTGTCTCGTGTGCATTTTGTTATAATAGGACTTCAACCTCAGAACTCTCTGTCATCAGACTGTCCTGGCCTGTCCTTTGCATTCAAACAAACTATGTTTTGTTGCTTACCTTATGTATTCAGTCATTATTCAATGGTATATTAAAATGCATGTGAAAAAAATGTTTCTCACTGTTCTCAGATACATAGTGGGGGGAGGGATGATTACATTTGTTCTGAGAAGATGTTTTTTTCTAACCCCTGTGTGGTTGTTATAGACCAGCTCATCACAAACATCAACGGCACAGATTCCTGCATCAAGAGATGTTGCATGCCAGACAGAAATGGAAACACGTTGTGTAGGCACACAGCTGTCCTTCAAGACTCTACGGGCTTCTTACAGGAGTGCAGGTATACAGCCAGCTTAATTAGGCTGCATTTACTTGGGAAGAAGTTAGTAAGGAGTTACATGTTATCATAAATATAATAAAGTTTCTGACATTTTATATTTTTTTCTTTTGTTATTACAGACTCTACTTGGCGGCAATGTAGTACAACGAAAACGCCAACCGACCACAAGCAAAGACGGACCAAGGTGTACCCCTCTTCAAGGTGCACTTCCCGAAGGCATTGAAGGGAGAGTGTAGAGCAAAACCCCTAAAGACAGAGCCAACATACAGTAAGAGTTTACTTTTTATTTTTTTATACCAAAACTAAAGGATTTCTTTTTACTTGTTGCACTTACAAACTATAAACATTTCAACAATAAATAACTGTATAAAGTAATACACACAGAAACACACAAAAACCTTATGAAAAATAATAAATTAGATTAAGTGTCAGTAGGTAATGAGCAAAACACTTTCAGTCTCTGAAAAAAGTAAACAATGTCTGTGCATTTCTTGTATAAAACAGGATATGTAGTGGACATGATGGACCTCATCTTCGAGAAGGTGTTTATGGACCCGGCACCCTACACTGATGCAGTCCTGGCAATCCCTGTTCCTGAAGACCTTGCTGCACAGTTTGAGCAGCCAGACAAGGAGGAGGTCATTGCGGGTTATGTGTCCCGCTTCAATCAAGCAGCTGTTTGAATCCCACGTAGTGACCTGTGGCATCAGGAAACTCTGTTTGGATTCTAAGGACCACACAAGCTGGGATGACGACCCGGATTCTGCGTCCCAGCCAGCCCCAACACCAGCTCACAAAAGAGCGATATGCAAGGTACCTGTAACGACTTCAAGCAATTGGACAAGATATAGCAATTACTTTTTTGTTTTGTATCCCATTTTATTTTTATGGATTGCCTGCTAAAACATATGGCTACTAAGAGCACTATCCCTCCTCTCGTCTCCTCCCCTCTACTACCACTAAACTATTTTCACACACTCTCTGTGTTTCTACAGATTCACCATCCCTGAGTCTACACCTGCGTGGTACCCGTCAACCTGCTCTAACATCGGCCTGCCATCCATCCCATCGGGCTGACATGTTTCCTCCTGCCCCTACTCCCACCAGAAGCTTCGTTGCGTTGAACATTTAATGTGTTTATGTGGAGTTGTACATTTTTTTCTTGTCTATACACATCTATTATATATATCGATTATTTTGTTATGCTACTGTGTTGTGATTAGCACCATTATAACTTATTTGTTAGTAATGCAATGTCAATAAATGTTTAAAAAGTGTCTACACTGTGCCCTGTAAATTTGGCTTGCATTCTGGAGCGAGTATACATTGAGGCATACAGGCTCCAATCCAGGATGGTCCACCATGCATTTCAGGTTCCCCTCAACCTCCTGCAGCCGTCTGATAACCTGCAAACAAGGTACTGCAAACAATAAATGCCATTGTGTTTCATAAGTATGAAATAAACCATAATCAAGACAAACTAGTTTTCACTTTGAAAATGTAGATACTACCTGGGCTATCTCAAGACAGCAGACATTTTCCTGCTCTGTGGGCATGGTTTTGCAGTTTCCACACAAACACCTGTCAAAAGAAAATTAGTTAGAATTTCACTTGAATGCAAGTACACAAGCATAGTTGGATAAGAAGTAAGACTTTCCTAACCATGTCAAGTGCATAAAACGTGTGACATTTGAATAATGTTGAGATGGAGAACAGTGGCATTTTAATCAACATTACACTGCCTCGATTTTCTACTAGAATGACACATTACTGATACAGACAGACATATTTATGCTGAAATACAAAAGTAAATCCTAAAGACCTAGAACAACAAACGTCAGGGCGCTGTTACGATGAAACACCACTGCTAAAACTATCACAAACTTTGCAAAATATAGAATTTAGGTTAGGGCTACTATGCAAGCATCGTTTGATAGCCTACTAGTTTCTACTTTATACATTTATCCGTAGATAGCAAGAATACAGTCAAGAGAGATAAGCATAATGTTACTACACTATTTACAAAATTGCTCATTCACCAAAAAAGCTCGAAGTAACAAAGATACAGCGAAGACGTAACCGTTAGCAGGAGCTAACATGTAAGTAACAGTGTAATAGAAGGTAAAAAAATAAATATATAAAGGTTGAACTAGAGTCCTTTAGAGAGACTAGAGTCTCTCTAAAGGACTCTAGGTTGAACCACAGAGTTTCTGCCAGCCATTGGCCGAGTCAGTCTGTAAACATTAGCACATGGCTACAGAGCCGAGCTGCAGGCCCTGCAGAGAGGTGGGCGTGGTCTGGTGTAGCTCATTTACATAAAAGAGACAGGCCCTGAAACAGACCGTTTTAGGTGATGAAGAGAGACCTACAATATTTGATCCAAAGGCAATTTTGACCAAAGCATGTCACAGACATGTCTTTAACACACCTGGGAACTATTTTAATTTGTGGAAAAGGTGCATAATATGGGACCTTTAAAAACAAATAAAACGATTTTAAAATGGACTCTGAAGTGAATGGGCAGCCAGTGAAGTGAGGCTAAAATGGGGGTAATGTGCTCATATTTCCGTGTGCCTGTTAAAAGACGTGCAGCAGCATTTTGGACCATCTGAAGGCGGGCGATGGAGGACGCACCAACCCCCACATAGAGTGCGTTGCAGTAGTCCAGCCGTGTTGAAATAAAAGCGTGTATTACGTTTTCAAAAAATTGCCTCGGGAGAATTGGTTTTATTTTGGCCAGCTGCCTCAACTGGAGGAAGCTTGATTTTACGACATATCTGATTTGTTTGTCAAGCTTGAGCTCAGAATCCACCTTAAAACCCAGGTCAGTGACAGTGGGTTTGACCACCTGGGCCAGTGAACCCAGATCTACAGGTGGGGGGGTCCCAGTCGCGTCACCAAAAACAAGCTAATGGCCTCTTTACAGATGTCAATAAGAGTACAGGTTGGTACACGCCGAATCAATTGTTTTAGATCCCTCCGTAGAGAACCATCAGAAACATGCTCCGTGAACTGGTCCCACAGCAGAACCTCTGCATTTAGAACACCTTGTAGTGCTCGGTCTCTAACTCTTTTCATTAAATCCATGAGTGCGACTGAAAACTCAAGAAGAGACTCGCCCTCTTGCTGTTTCCTTGAAAAGAAAGTCTCTTGCAGTGCCACATACGAATGCGGACAGCCATACAGCTCCTGCAAGATTTCTAGGATTTTCTCTGGGTCGTCTCTCTCTTCCCTGGAGCGATGCCTAATCTCTTCCCGAGCCTCCCCCTCTAAATGGTCGAAAAGACAACTCACTTCCCTGGGAGGGAGGGAGAACCAAGATGGCCGCCGAGGTGCAGACATGCAGGTTAGCAGGTCCTGTGTGTTTGCTGAAAAAGTCACCCAAAGGGCAGAAAAGGTTTTGAATAACATCAGTGTCTTGCTCTGCTGTCTGGATAACTCTTTATCTTCTGCTGAGTTCAACATATCCAAGAAAAAGTGACAATCAAACCCTGTACCCAGCCAGATGGAGTCAGCACATGCTGTTCACAAGAGTACTGGACTATGGCCATGCCAGGCCACCCCCAGGTGAACAGGAACAGGCTGTCACAGGTAGACTACTCCTGGGTGTTTTTAATCGTTTGCTGATACTTCTCTTGGCTGGTGATGTTGAACTAAATCCTGGACCTCAATCTTTAACTGGATTAGCCCCACGGCTAGCTGGATCACTTCCAGTGCTAGCTGGGCCTCTACCTTTGCTAGTGGAGCTAACACCACTACCAGCTAGGCCCCCACTTCCACTAGCTGTGTTTACACTATTGCCGGCTTGGCCTCTACCTCTGCTAGCTGGTCCTCCACCTCTGCTGCCTGGACTCCCACCTCTGCTGCCTGGACTCCCACCTCTGCTGCCTGGGCTAACATCTCTGCTGCCTGGGCTAACATATCTGCTGCCTGGGCCACCACCTCCACTAGCTGGGCCACCACCTCTACTAGCTGGGCTACCACCTCTGCTAGCTGGGCTAACATATCTGCTGCCTGGGCCACCACCTCTACTAGCTGGGCCACCACCTCTGCTAGCTGGGCTAACACCTCTGTTGCCTGGGCCACCACCTCTGCTAGCTGGGCCACCACCTCTGCTAGCTGGGCTAACATCTCTGCTGGCTGGGCCTCCACCTCTGCTGCCTGGACTCCCACTTCCGCTGTGTGGGCCTCTACCTCTGCTAGCTGGGCTAACATCTCTGCTGCCTGGGCCACCACCTCTACTAGCTGGGCTACCACCTCTGCTAGCTGGGCTAACATCTCTGCTGCCTGGGCCACCACCTCTACTAGCTGGGCCACCACCTCTGCTAGCTGGGCTAACACCTCTGTTGCCTGGGCCACCACCTCTACTGGCTGGGCCCCCACCTCTGCTGGCTGGGCCCCCACCTCTGCTGCCTGGGCCTCCACCTCTGCTGCCTGGACTCCCACTTCCGCTGTGTGGGCCTCTACCTCTGCTAGCTGGGCTAACATCTCTGCTGCCTGGGCCACCACCTCTACTAGCTGGGCTACCACCTCTGCTAGCTGGGCTAACATATCTGCTGCCTGGGCCACCACCTCTACTAGCTGGGCCACCACCTCTGCTAGCTGGGCTAACACCTCTGTTGCCTGGGCCACCACCTCTACTGGCTGGGCCCCCACCTCTGCTGGCTGGGCCCCCACCTCTGCTGCCTGGGCCTCCACCTCTGCTGCCTGGACTCCCACTTCCGCTGTGTGGGCCTCTACCTCTGCTAGCTGGGCTAACATCTCTGCTGCCTGGGCCACCACCTCTACTAGCTGGGCCACCACCTCTGCTAGCTGGGCTACCACCTCTGCTAGCTGGGCTAACATATCTGCTGCCTGGGCCACCACCTCTACTAGCTGGGCCACCACCTCTGCTAGCTGGGCTAACATCTCTGCTGGCTGGGCCCCCACCTCTACTGGCTGGGCCCCCACCTCTGCTGGCTGGGCCCCCACCTCTGCTGGCTGGGCCACTACCTCTGCTGCCTGGGCCTCCACCTCTGCTGGCTGGGCCCCCACCTCTGCTGGCTGGGCCTCCACCTCTGCTGGCTGGGCCTCCACCTCTGCTGCCTGGGCTTCCACCTCAGCTCACTGGACCTCCACCACCACTGGTTGGGCCTCCACCTCAGCTCACTGGACCTCCACCACCACTTGCTGGGCTGACACCGCTGCTGGCGGGATCTTCAAAACTGCCGGGAACTCATTCAGACTCCATCAGCAGTGTAACCGTGGGTGAGTCCAGGAGTGCGTTATGCCCCAGAAACCCTGTGTTCAAAAAACAACGATCTGCAAATCTATACAGCACTCTTAACCAAGCTAGGGTAATCTGGGACCCACAATATAAGCCAAGAGGTCTACTTGATGGACATTTAAATATTAGAAGCATTTTGCCCAAGTGTGACCAAGTTCATCATCTATTAAGTAACTCGAACCTGGACTTTTTATGTTTGTCTGAGACCTGGCTAAATACAAATTCACCGATGGCGGGACTGTATGTACCAGGCTACAATATCTTTAGGAAAGACCGGGTTGAAAATCGGGGTGGAGGGGTATTATTTTATGTTAGGGAACACCTGAAGTGCAAACAGAATGGGTCTGTGAGCACAACCTAGAATGTATCGCTCTTAAAATAGGTCTCTCTCCTCAAATGTCAATAACGCTGATTGGGATGTATAGACCCCCATCGGCCTCTAATGCTTTTTATGCGGAGCTTCAGGCTCTACTTAGGGAATGTGATACAAAAAATGAAGTTATCTTGCTTGGAGATTTAAATATTAACTGGCTTGACAAATCGATTCGGAGACAGTTAAAATCACTATTAACTAATTTTACCTTTACTCAATTAATCAAAGGTCCTACTAGACTAACTACTTCCTCTGAAACATGCATAGACCTTATCTTCTCCAATAAGTGTGAGAGAATTAAAAAAACATTCAATATGATCACAGGTCTGTTAGACCATAATGTCATTCTGTTCACAAGAAAGCTATCTAAAAATAGATTTTTCCGTACTAAGAAAACAATGTCAGAGCAGATGAGAGTACCGAGGAGGGAGATTCCAAATTTGACACAGGCACTAAACAACATCAATTGGGATAATTATCTCACCCATAATCATATTAATGATAACTGTAGTGTATTTATGACTTATCAAAGACACGGTGTCTGCATTTACTAGAAAAATTTAAGCAAAACCATCAAAAAAGAATCACCTCCCATGGTTGAATGACACCATACGGACATTACTGAAAAAACGAGATCATGCTGTTAAGATATCACTTAAAACGAAAAGAGTGAGTGATAGACAGAGATTTACTTCTCTTAGAAATAAAGTGGTAAAGGAAATTCGACTTGCAAAAGCACATTTTTTTATTAATATAATTAGTACTGCAAGAGGAAATGCAAGATAAATCTGGACAAATATTCAAAAACTGACAGAAAACAGTATAGTGCACAGGGAAATTAGGGAGCTACAGCTAGAGGAGAAAGTCATCCATGATCCAAGGGACATTGCAACTGCTCTGAACGATTACTTTATAGACTCAGTTGAAGAACTGACTCGGAGCAGCTGTTCCCGGATAGAATATGACCCACTAATGCCACTGAACACCGACAAACCCTTTCTTAATTTGTGCACAGTGTCACAGTCACAAGTTGATAAAGCTATGAGTCTGTCTCAATCCACGTACTTGCGCACTTAAACTTCTTTTTTTGAGTCCATAGTGCGTTCACACTGGTAATTGCGGCAAGTTGCAGTACACTGCTAGTACCCGGATGGTGCACTCATAACGGTCAAAAGCTGAGTGTACAACGCTGGACACTTTTCACCCTCAATGGTCGCCATTTTGTCTACGTAACGGAAGGGGAGGGAACGCCAGCACTTTCCAAAAAAATCTGATAAAGATGGCGGACGAAACCTGTGGACCGTTGGCCCAGACCACTCCTTTTAAATGTAAGATATAACGTTACACTTCAATCGAAAAGTGGATTTTTCGCTGGCGTTGAAGGCGACGGACTTTGGAAATAAAAATGACATCCATGGTGTCTTCTCTTCAGTGAATGCTAAATGCTAAAGCGGCTACTTGTTTGTTTTTTTTGTTTTTATGTGAAAATCGCAGCAAAACGCTTGTATCGTCATTTCCGGTAAGTGCAAAACGGGAGTGCTTCATTTGAGACGATACTTCTTAGACAGAATTCACGCAACTACATCAGTAAGTACATAGTGCACACAGTGCACGTACGGAAGTGTACTCGTGGAAGTACGTGGATTGAGACACACTCTGTGTGGCCTCAAAAGCTCTAAAGCCAAAGATGCATTTTTGTATGAATGTATGATATATGGACATTTCTAAAATATCACATAGATTCTTTCATAGCACCCTTAACTACTATTATAAATAAATCAATAAATGAAAGTTCCTTCCCTGAATCCTGGAAGTGCTCTGTCATTACACCAGTCTTTGAGTCAGGTAATCCTGCAATAACCAGCAACTACAGACCGATTAGCATACTTCCAGCAGTCTCCAAAGTCATGGAAAAAATAGTAGCGGAGCAAATTGTAGATCATCTTAACAACAGTCCATTTACCCTAAACAGGATGCAATTTGGCTTTAGAAAACATCATTCCACTGAGACGGCGGTTTGCTTCTTTCTGGAAAACATAAAATCTAAGCTGGATGCAGGTGGTGTCATTGGTGCAGTTTTCATTGATCTTAGAAAAGCGTTTGACACCATTAACCACCAGATACTGCTGACCAAACTCTCTCGTTTTAACTTCTCCCAAAGTACTCTGAATTGGATTAAATCATACTTATGTGCAAGATCACAGTGTGTTAGGATACAGAACATGAAGTCAACATCACGTAACAATAATCTTGGGGTACCACAGGGATCAGTGCTAGGCCCACTTTTTTTCAGTTTGTTTATAAATGACTTGCCGAGCTGTTGTCCCTCGAATGTCACCTGCCAAATGTATGCTGATGATGCTGTTCTGTATGTTCATGCAAAGGATAAAAAACATGCTGCACATGAATTGACAGATGCTATGACAAATGTATATATCTGGCTTGAGAAATCCCAACTTTACTTGAACATATCCAAGACTGGTCGAATGGTCGAAAAGAATGGTCAAAGAACACTCTCCACTCTTCTACCCCAATGCCCCACGTCCCACGAAATGTAGGGCACTTGTTGTGTGCGAAGCAGCTGAACTGCCAGCGGCAGGCTGCCCTGGCCGACTAGGGGCCTCCCTTTCCTTTTGGAGCCGTGCATTATCAGCCTGCAACTGGGCCACACGGTCCCTAAGCTGCTGAATGTCTGCCTCCATCGAGTCCCACAACTAGTTTCTACAAATAGTAGATTTTATCACACACTTAGCTCTCAGCAGGTTGCACCGTGCCACCCAAAACTCACCAGGGTCGTTGTGACTCAACAGTCACCACCAGGTGCCAGCTGCTGTCTTGTCTCTCTTGGACAAAAAAAAAAAAACTCGAACAAAAACCAATTACCAATCTTTGATTGAGAGAAAACTACTGTATTAACAGAGCACATCAGTAGTTCAAGCCCACATTAACTTTTTTAGTCATCAGTCATTTTCTACACCGCTTATCGTCTAGAGGGTCGCGGGGGGGCTGGAGCCAATCCCAGCTACAACGGGCGAGAGGCGGGGTACACCCTGGACAGGTTGCCAGCCTATCACAGGGCTAACATATACCAACGAACAACCATTCACACTCACATACACACCTATTGATTGAGAGAAAACTACTGTATTAACAGAGCACATCAGTAGTTCAAGCCCACATTAACTTTTTTAGTCATCAGTCATTTTCTACACCGCTTATCCTCTAGAGGGTTGCAGGGGGGCTGGAGCCAATCCCAGCTGCAACGGGCGAGAGGCGGGGTACACCCTGGACAGGTTGCCAGCCTATCACAGGGCTAACATATACCAACAAACAACCATTCACACTCACATACACACCTATTGATTGAGAGAAAACTACTGTATTAACAGAGCACATCAGTAGTTCAAGCCCACATTAACTTTTTTAGTCATCAGTCATTTTCTACACCGCTTATCCTCTAGAGGGTTGCGGGGGGGCTGGAGCCAATCCCAGCTGCAACGGGCGAGAGGCGGGGTACACCCTGGACAGGTTGCCAGCCTATCACAGGGCTAACATATACCAACGAACAACCATTCACACTCACATACACACCTATGGTCAATTTAGAGACACCAATTAACCTAATCCCCAACCTGCATGTTTTTGGTCTGTGGGAGGAAGCTGGAGTACCCGGAGATTAACTTTTTTAGTAAAAATCGAAATTACATCAATAAAACATGAATAAAGACAAACAAACACAAAGGACAACACACTGTCTGTCGTATAGTTAGGCTACTCATGCATACGAGCAAGACCAGGGGAAGGGGCATGAATGAACAGAGACAAGACAGCAATAAGCGACCGGTGGGCAACACAGCAGAGTCTATCCAATCCAATCCAACTTTATTTGTTGAGCACTTTAAATAACCACAAAGGACCAAAGTGCTTTACAGGATAAATAGGACATAATAAATAAAAGGTTTACACAGGAGTAGCAATAAAATAAAAAATAAAATAAAATAATTTAAAAGACAACACATGAGTCAAAATGGCAGCCACAGAGTAGGACAAACAATAAAAAATAATAAAATCAAAAATAAAATCAAAAATAAAGTGTGAACAGCTCACGTAGTGTTAAAAGCCAAGGAGAAAAGATGTGTTTTTAGGACCGATTTAAAAACAGACAGCGTAGAGGCCTGTCTGATGTGCAGAGGCAGATCGTTCCAAAGTTTTGGAGCTGCAACCGCAAAAGCTCGATCCCCTCTCAGCTTTCTCTTTGTTTTTGGCACCCTCAGGAGCAGCTGATCGGCTGACCTGAGGGCGCGCGTGGGCGCATAAGGGTGGAGAAGCTCAGAGAGATAAGGCGGGGCAAGGCCTTTGAGGGATTTAAAAACAAATAAAATTATTTTAAAATGGACTCTGAAGTGAATGGGTAGCCAGTGAAGTGAGACTAAAATTGGGGTAATGTGCTCATATTTCCGTGTGCCTGTTAAAAGACGTGCAGCAGCATTTTTGACTATCTGAAGGCGGGCGATGGAGGACGCACCAACCCCCACATAGAGTGCGTTGCAGTAGTCCAGCTGTGTAGAAATAAAAGCGTGTATTACGTTTTCAAAAAGTTGCCTCGGGAGAATTGGTTTCATTTTGGCTAGCTGCATCAACTGGAAGAAGCTTGATTTTATGACATATCTGATTTGTTTGTCAAGCTTGAGCTCAGAATCCACCTTAAAACCCAGGTCAGTGACAGTGGGTTTGACCACCTGGGCCAGTGAACCCAGATCTACAGGTGGGGGGGTCCCAGTCGCGCCACCAAAACAAGCTAATGGCCTCTTTACAGATGTCAATAAGAGTACAGGTTGGTACACGCTGAATCAATTGTTTTAACTCCCTCCGTAGAGAACCATCAGAAACATGCTCCGTGAACTGGTCCCGCAGCAGAAACTCTGCATTTAGAACACCTTGTGGTGCTCGGTCTCTAACTTTTTTCATTAAATCCATGAGTGCGACTGAAAACTGAAGAAGAGACTCGCCCTCTTGCTGTTTCCTTGAAAAGAAAGCCTCTTGCAGTGCCACATATGAATGCGGACAGCCATACAGCTCCTGCAAGATTTCTAGGATTTTCTCTGGGTCGTCTCTCTCTTCCCTGGAGCGATGCCTAATCTCTTCCCGAGCCTCCCCCTCTAAATGGTCGAAAAGAAAAAACGCCTGATCGGACACCGACAAGTGTCGCACCCTCATGCATGCCCGAGCCTCCTCTATCCACTCTTCTACCCCAATGCCCCACGTCCCACGAAATGTAGGGCACTTCCTCTGCTCCGCTCTGTTGTGTGCGAACCAGCTGAACTGCCAGCGGCAGGCTGCCCTGGCCGACTAGGGGCCTCCCTTTCCTTTTGGAGCCGTGCATTATCAGCCTGCAACTGGGCCACACGGTCCCTAAGCTGCTGAATGTCTGCCTCCATCGAGTCCCACAACTAGTTACTACAAATAGTAGATTTTATCACACACTTAGCTCTCAGCAGGTTGCACCGTGCCACCCAAAACTCACCAGGGTCGTTGTGACTCAACAGTCACCACCAGGTGCCAGCTGCTGTCTTGTCTCTCTTGGACAAAAAAAAAAAAAAACTCGAACAAAAACCAATTACCAATCTTTGATTGAGAGAAAACTACTGTATTAACAGAGCACATCAGTAGTTCAAGCCCACATTAACTTTTTTAGTCATCAGTCATTTTCTACACCGCTTATCCTCTAGAGGGTCGCGGGGGGGCTGGAGCCAATCCCAGCTACAACGGGCGAGAGGCGGGGTACACCCTGGACAGGTTGCCAGCCTATCACAGGGCTAACATATACCAACGAACAACCATTCACACTCACATACACACCTATTGATTGAGAGAAAACTACTGTATTAACAGAGCACATCAGTAGTTCAAGCCCACATTAACTTTTTTAGTCATCAGTCATTTTCTACACCGCTTATCCTCTAGAGGGTTGCGGGGGGGCTGGAGCCAATCCCAGCTGCAACGGGCGAGAGGCGGGGTACACCCTGGACAGGTTGCCAGCCTATCACAGGGCTAACATATACCAACGAACAACCATTCACACTCACATACACACCTATGGTCAATTTAGAGACACCAATTAACCTAATCCCCAACCTGCATGTTTTTGGTCTGTGGGAGGAAGCTGGAGTACCCGGAGATTAACTTTTTTAGTAAAAATCGAAATTACATCAATAAAACATGAATAAAGACAAACAAACACAAAGGACAACACACTGTCTGTCGTATAGTTAGGCTACTCATGCATACGAGCAAGACCAGGGGAAGGGGCATGAATGAACAGAGACAAGACAGCAATAAGCGACCGGTGGGCAACACAGCAGAGTCTATCCAATCCAATCCAACTTTATTTGTTGAGCACTTTAAATAACCACAAAGGACCAAAGTGCTTTACAGGATAAATAGGACATAATAAATAAAAGGTTTACACAGGAGTAGCAATAAAATAAAAAATAAAATAAAATAATTTAAAAGACAACACATGAGTCAAAATGGCAGCCACAGAGTAGGACAAACAATAAAAAATAATAAAATCAAAAATAAAGTGTGAACAGCTCACGTAGTGTTAAAAGCCAAGGAGAAAAGATGTGTTTTTAGGACCGATTTAAAAACAGACAGCCTAGAGGCCTGTCTGATGTGCAGAGGCAGATCGTTCCAAAGTTTTGGAGCTGCAACCGCAAAAGCTCGATCCCCTCTCAGCTTTCTCTTTGTTTTTGGCACCCTCAGGAGCAGCTGATCGGCTGACCTGAGGGCGCGCGTGGGCGCATAAGGGTGGAGAAGCTCAGAGAGATAAGGCGGGGCAAGGCCTTTGAGGGATTTAAAAACAAATAAAATTATTTTAAAATGGACTCTGAAGTGAATGGGTAGCCAGTGAAGTGAGACTAAAATTGGGGTAATGTGCTCATATTTCCGTGTGCCTGTTAAAAGACGTGCAGCAGCATTTTTGACTATCTGAAGGCGGGCGATGGAGGACGCACCAACCCCCACATAGAGTGCGTTGCAGTAGTCCAGCTGTGTAGAAATAAAAGCGTGTATTACGTTTTCAAAAAGTTGCCTCGGGAGAATTGGTTTCATTTTGGCTAGCTGCCTCAACTGGAAGAAGCTTGATTTTACAACATATCTGATTTGTTTGTCAAGCTTGAGCTCAGAATCCACCTTAAAACCCAGGTCAGCGACAGTGGGTTTGACCACCTGGGCCAGTGAACCCAGATCTACAGGTGGGGGGGTCCCAGTCGCGCCACCAAAACAAGCTAATGGCCTCTTTACAGATGTCAATAAGAGTACAGGTTGGTACACGCTGAATCAATTGTTTTAACTCCCTCCGTAGAGAACCATCAGAAACATGCTCCGTGAACTGGTCCCACAGCAGAAACTCTGCATTTAGAACACCTTGTGGTGCTCGGTCTCTAACTTTTTTCATTAAATCCATGAGTGCGACTGAAAACTGAAGAAGAGACTCGCCCTCTTGCTGTTTCCTTGAAAAGAAAGCCTCTTGCAGTGCCACATATGAATGCGGACAGCCATACAGCTCCTGCAAGATTTCTAGGATTTTCTCTGGGGCGTCTCTCTCTTCCCTGGAGCGATGCCTAATCTCTTCCCGAGCCTCCCCCTCTAAATGGTCGAAAAGAAAATACGCCTGATCGGACACCGACAAGTGTCGCACCCTCATGCATGCCCGAGCCTCCTCTATCCACTCTTCTACCCCAATGCCCCACGTCCCACGAAATGTAGGGCACTTCCTCTGCTCCGCTCTGTTGTGTGCGAACCAGCTGAACTGCCAGCGGCAGGCTGCCCTGGCCGACTAGGGGCCTCCCTTTCCTTTTGGAGCCGTGCATTATCAGCCTGCAACTGGGCCACACGGTCCCTAAGCTGCTGAATGTCTGCCTCCATCGAGTCCCACAACTAGTTACTACAAATAGTAGATTTTATCACACACTTAGCTCTCAGCAGGTTGCACCGTGCCACCCAAAACTCACCAGGGTCGTTGTGACTCAACAGTCACCACCAGGTGCCAGCTGCTGTCTTGTCTCTCTTGGACAAAAAAAAAAAAAAACTCGAACAAAAACCAATTACCAATCTTTGATTGAGAGAAAACTACTGTATTAACAGAGCACATCAGTAGTTCAAGCCCACATTAACTTTTTTAGTCATCAGTCATTTTCTACACCGCTTATCCTCTAGAGGGTCGCGGGGGGGCTGGAGCCAATCCCAGCTACAACGGGCGAGAGGCGGGGTACACCCTGGACAGGTTGCCAGCCTATCACAGGGCTAACATATACCAACGAACAACCATTCACACTCACATACACACCTATTGATTGAGAGAAAACTACTGTATTAACAGAGCACATCAGTAGTTCAAGCCCACATTAACTTTTTTAGTCATCAGTCATTTTCTACACCGCTTATCCTCTAGAGGGTTGCAGGGGGGCTGGAGCCAATCCCAGCTGCAATGGGCGAGAGGCGGGGTACACCCTGGACAGGTTGCCAGCCTATCACAGGGCTAACATATACCAACAAACAACCATTCACACTCACATACACACCTATTGATTGAGAGAAAACTACTGTATTAACAGAGCACATCAGTAGTTCAAGCCCACATTAACTTTTTTAGTCATCAGTCATTTTCTACACCGCTTATCCTCTAGAGGGTTGCGGGGGGGCTGGAGCCAATCCCAGGTGCAACGGGCGAGAGGCGGGGTACACCCTGGACAGGTTGCCAGCCTATCACAGGGCTAACATATACCAACGAACAACCATTCACACTCACATACACACCTATGGTCAATTTAGAGACACCAATTAACCTAATCCCCAACCTGCATGTTTTTGGTCTGTGGGAGGAAGCTGGAGTACCCGGAGATTAACTTTTTTAGTAAAAATCGAAATTACATCAATAAAACATGAATAAAGACAAACAAACACAAAGGACAACACACTGTCTGTCGTATAGTTAGGCTACTCATGCATACGAGCAAGACCAGGGGAAGGGGCATGAATGAACAGAGACAAGACAGCAATAAGCGACCGGTGGGCAACACAGCAGAGTCTATCCAATCCAATCCAACTTTATTTGTTGAGCACTTTAAATAACCACAAAGGACCAAAGTGCTTTACAGGATAAATAGGACATAATAAATAAAAGGTTTACACAGGAGTAGCAATAAAATAAAAAATAAAATAAAATAATTTAAAAGACAACACATGAGTCAAAATGGCAGCCACAGAGTAGGACAAACAATAAAAAATAATAAAATCAAAAATAAAATCAAAAATAAAGTGTGAACAGCTCACGTAGTGTTAAAAGCCAAGGAGAAAAGATGTGTTTTTAGGACCGATTTAAAAACAGACAGCGTAGAGGCCTGTCTGATGTGCAGAGGCAGATCGTTCCAAAGTTTTGGAGCTGCAACCGCAAAAGCTCGATCCCCTCTCAGCTTTCTCTTTGTTTTTGGCACCCTCAGGAGCAGCTGATCGGCTGACCTGAGGGCGCGCGTGGGCGCATAAGGGTGGAGAAGCTCAGAGAGATAAGGCGGGGCAAGGCCTTTGAGGGATTTAAAAACAAATAAAATTATTTTAAAATGGACTCTGAAGTGAATGGGTAGCCAGTGAAGTGAGACTAAAATTGGGGTAATGTGCTCATATTTCCGTGTGCCTGTTAAAAGACGTGCAGCAGCATTTTTGACTATCTGAAGGCGGGCGATGGAGGACGCACCAACCCCCACATAGAGTGCGTTGCAGTAGTCCAGCTGTGTAGAAATAAAAGCGTGTATTACGTTTTCAAAAAGTTGCCTCGGGAGAATTGGTTTCATTTTGGCTAGCTGCATCAACTGGAAGAAGCTTGATTTTATGACATATCTGATTTGTTTGTCAAGCTTGAGCTCAGAATCCACCTTAAAACCCAGGTCAGTGACAGTGGGTTTGACCACCTGGGCCAGTGAACCCAGATCTACAGGTGGGGGGGTCCCAGTCGCGCCACCAAAACAAGCTAATGGCCTCTTTACAGATGTCAATAAGAGTACAGGTTGGTACACGCTGAATCAATTGTTTTAACTCCCTCCGTAGAGAACCATCAGAAACATGCTCCGTGAACTGGTCCCGCAGCAGAAACTCTGCATTTAGAACACCTTGTGGTGCTCGGTCTCTAACTTTTTTCATTAAATCCATGAGTGCGACTGAAAACTGAAGAAGAGACTCGCCCTCTTGCTGTTTCCTTGAAAAGAAAGCCTCTTGCAGTGCCACATATGAATGCGGACAGCCATACAGCTCCTGCAAGATTTCTAGGATTTTCTCTGGGTCGTCTCTCTCTTCCCTGGAGCGATGCCTAATCTCTTCCCGAGCCTCCCCCTCTAAATGGTCGAAAAGAAAAAACGCCTGATCGGACACCGACAAGTGTCGCACCCTCATGCATGCCCGAGCCTCCTCTATCCACTCTTCTACCCCAATGCCCCACGTCCCACGAAATGTAGGGCACTTCCTCTGCTCCGCTCTGTTGTGTGCGAACCAGCTGAACTGCCAGCGGCAGGCTGCCCTGGCCGACTAGGGGCCTCCCTTTCCTTTTGGAGCCGTGCATTATCAGCCTGCAACTGGGCCACACGGTCCCTAAGCTGCTGAATGTCTGCCTCCATCGAGTCCGACAACTAGTTACTACAAATAGTAGATTTTATCACACACTTAGCTCTCAGCAGGTTGCACCGTGCCACCCAAAACTCACCAGGGTCGTTGTGACTCAACAGTCACCACCAGGTGCCAGCTGCTGTCTTGTCTCTCTTGGACAAAAAAAAAAAAAAACTCGAACAAAAACCAATTACCAATCTTTGATTGAGAGAAAACTACTGTATTAACAGAGCACATCAGTAGTTCAAGCCCACATTAACTTTTTTAGTCATCAGTCATTTTCTACACCGCATATCCTCTAGAGGGTCGCGGGGGGGCTGGAGCCAATCCCAGCTACAACGGGCGAGAGGCGGGGTACACCCTGGACAGGTTGCCAGCCTATCACAGGGCTAACATATACCAACGAACAACCATTCACACTCACATACACACCTATTGATTGAGAGAAAACTACTGTATTAACAGAGCACATCAGTAGTTCAAGCCCACATTAACTTTTTTAGTCATCAGTCATTTTCTACACCGCTTATCCTCTAGAGGGTTGCGGGGGGGCTGGAGCCAATCCCAGCTGCAACGGGCGAGAGGCGGGGTACACCCTGGACAGGTTGCCAGCCTATCACAGGGCTAACATATACCAACGAACAACCATTCACACTCACATACACACCTATTGATTGAGAGAAAACTACTGTATTAACAGAGCACATCAGTAGTTCAAGCCCACATTAACTTTTTTAGTCATCAGTCATTTTCTACACCGCTTATCCTCTAGAGGGTTGCGGGGGGGCTGGAGCCAATCCCAGCTGCAACGGGCGAGAGGCGGGGTACACCCTGGACAGGTTGCCAGCCTATCACAGGGCTAACATATACCAACGAACAACCATTCACACTCACATACACACCTATGGTCAATTTAGAGACACCAATTAACCTAATCCCCAACCTGCATGTTTTTGGTCTGTGGGAGGAAGCTGGAGTACCCGGAGATGAACTTTTTTAGTAAAAATCGAAATTACATCAATAAAACATGAATAAAGACAAACAAACACAAAGGACAACACACTGTCTGTCGTATAGTTAGGCTACTCATGCATACGAGCAAGACCAGGGGAAGGGGCATGAATGAACAGAGACAAGACAGCAATAAGCGACCGGTGGGCAACACAGCAGAGTCTATCCAATCCAATCCAACTTTATTTGTTGAGCACTTTAAATAACCACAAAGGACCAAAGTGCTTTACAGGATAAATAGGACATAATAAATAAAAGGTTTACACAGGAGTAGCAATAAAATAAAAAATAAAATAAAATAATTTAAAAGACAACACATGAGTCAAAATGGCAGCCACAGAGTAGGACAAACAATAAAAAATAATAAAATCAAAAATAAAGTGTGAACAGCTCACGTAGTGTTAAAAGCCAAGGAGAAAAGATGTGTTTTTAGGACCGATTTAAAAAAAGACAGCGTAGAGGCCTGTCTGATGTGCAGAGGCAGATCGTTCCAAAGTTTTGGAGCTGCAACCGCAAAAGCTCGATCCCCTCTCAGCTTTCTCTTTGTTTTTGGCACCCTCAGGAGCAGCTGATCGGCTGACCTGAGGGCGCGCGTGGGCGCATAAGGGTGGAGAAGCTCAGAGAGATAAGGCGGGGCAAGGCCTTTGAGGGATTTAAAAACAAATAAAATTATTTTAAAATGGACTCTGAAGTGAATGGGTAGCCAGTGAAGTGAGACTAAAATGGGGGTAATGTGCTCATATTTCCGTGTGCCTGTTAAAAGACGTGCAGCAGCATTTTTGACTATCTGAAGGCGGGCGATGGAGGACGCACCAACCCCCACATAGAGTGCGTTGCAATAGTCCAGCTGTGTAGAAATAAAAGCGTGTATTACGTTTTCAAAAAGTTGCCTCGGGAGAATTGTTTTCATTTTGGCTAGCTGCATCAACTGGAAGAAGCTTGATTTTATGACATATCTGATTTGTTTGTCAAGCTTGAGCTCAGAATCCACCTTAAAACCCAGGTCAGTGACAGTGGGTTTGACCACCTGGGCCAGTGAACCCAGATCTACAGGTGGGGGGGTCCCAGTCGCGCCACCAAAACAAGCTAATGGCCTCTTTACAGATGTCAATAAGAGTACAGGTTGGTACACGCTGAATCAATTGTTTTAACTCCCTCCGTAGAGAACCATCAGAAACATGCTCCGTGAACTGGTCCCGCAGCAGAAACTCTGCATTTAGAACACCTTGTGGTGCTCGGTCTCTAACTTTTTTCATTAAATCCATGAGTGCGACTGAAAACTGAAGAAGAGACTCGCCCTCTTGCTGTTTCCTTGAAAAGAAAGCCTCTTGCAGTGCCACATATGAATGTGGACAGCCATACAGCTCCTGCAAGATTTCTAGGATTTTCTCTGGGTCGTCTCTCTCTTCCCTGGAGCGATGCCTAATCTCTTCCCGAGCCTCCCCCTCTAAATGGTCGAAAAGAAAAAACGCCTGATCGGACACCGACAAGTGTCGCACCCTCATGCATGCCCGAGCCTCCTCTATCCACTCTTCTACCCCAATGCCCCACGTCCCACGAAATGTAGGGCACTTCCTCTGCTCCGCTCTGTTGTGTGCGAACCAGCTGAACTGCCAGCGGCAGGCTGCCCTGGCCGACTAGGGGCCTCCCTTTCCTTTTGGAGCCGTGCATTATCAGCCTGCAACTGGGCCACACGGTCCCTAAGCTGCTGAATGTCTGCCTCCATCGAGTCCCACAACTAGTTACTACAAATAGTAGATTTTATCACACACTTAGCTCTCAGCAGGTTGCACCGTGCCACCCAAAACTCACCAGGGTCGTTGTGACTCAACAGTCACCACCAGGTGCCAGCTGCTGTCTTGTCTCTCTTGGACAAAAAAAAAAAAAAACTCGAACAAAAACCAATTACCAATCTTTGATTGAGAGAAAACTACTGTATTAACAGAGCACATCAGTAGTTCAAGCCCACATTAACTTTTTTAGTCATCAGTCATTTTCTACACCGCTTATCCTCTAGAGGGTCGCGGGGGGGCTGGAGCCAATCCCAGCTACAACGGGCGAGAGGCGGGGTACACCCTGGACAGGTTGCCAGCCTATCACAGGGCTAACATATACCAACGAACAACCATTCACACTCACATACACACCTATTGATTGAGAGAAAACTACTGTATTAACAGAGCACATCAGTAGTTCAAGCCCACATTAACTTTTTTAGTCATCAGTCATTTTCTACACCGCTTATCCTCTAGAGGGTTGCGGGGGGGCTGGAGCCAATCCCAGCTGCAACGGGCGAGAGGCGGGGTACACCCTGGACAGGTTGCCAGCCTATCACAGGGCTAACATATACCAACGAACAACCATTCACACTCACATACACACCTATGGTCAATTTAGAGACACCAATTAACCTAATCCCCAACCTGCATGTTTTTGGTCTGTGGGAGGAAGCTGGAGTACCCGGAGATTAACTTTTTTAGTAAAAATCGAAATTACATCAATAAAACATGAATAAAGACAAACAAACACAAAGGACAACACACTGTCTGTCGTATAGTTAGGCTACTCATGCATACGAGCAAGACCAGGGGAAGGGGCATGAATGAACAGAGACAAGACAGCAATAAGCGACCGGTGGGCAACACAGCAGAGTCTATCCAATCCAATCCAACTTTATTTGTTGAGCACTTTAAATAACCACAAAGGACCAAAGTGCTTTACAGGATAAATAGGACATAATAAATAAAAGGTTTACACAGGAGTAGCAATAAAATAAAAAATAAAATAAAATAATTTAAAAGACAACACATGAGTCAAAATGGCAGCCACAGAGTAGGACAAACAATAAAAAATAATAAAATCAAAAATAAAGTGTGAACAGCTCACGTAGTGTTAAAAGCCAAGGAGAAAAGATGTGTTTTTAGGACCGATTTAAAAACAGACAGCGTAGAGGCCTGTCTGATGTGCAGAGGCAGATCGTTCCAAAGTTTTGGAGCTGCAACCGCAAAAGCTCGATCCCCTCTCAGCTTTCTCTTTGTTTTTGGCACCCTCAGGAGCAGCTGATCGGCTGACCTGAGGGCGCGCGTGGGCGCATAAGGGTGGAGAAGCTCAGAGAGATAAGGCGGGGCAAGGCCTTTGAGGGATTTAAAAACAAATAAAATTATTTTAAAATGGACTCTGAAGTGAATGGGTAGCCAGTGAAGTGAGACTAAAATTGGGGTAATGTGCTCATATTTCCGTGTGCCTGTTAAAAGACGTGCAGCAGCATTTTTGACTATCTGAAGGCGGGCGATGGAGGACGCACCAACCCCCACATAGAGTGCGTTGCAGTAGTCCAGCTGTGTAGAAATAAAAGCGTGTATTACGTTTTCAAAAAGTTGCCTCGGGAGAATTGGTTTCATTTTGGCTAGCTGCCTCAACTGGAAGAAGCTTGATTTTATGACATATCTGATTTGTTTGTCAAGCTTGAGCTCAGAATCTACCTTAAAACCCAGGTCAGTGACAGTGGGTTTGACCACCTGGGCCAGTGAACCCAGATCTACAGGTGGGGGGGTCCCAGTCGCGCCACCAAAACAAGCTAATGGCCTCTTTACAGATGTCAATAAGAGTACAGGTTGGTACACGCTGAATCAATTGTTTTAACTCCCTCCGTAGAGAACCATCAGAAACATGCTCCGTGAACTGGTCCCGCAGCAGAAACTCTGCATTTAGAACACCTTGTGGTGCTCGGTCTCTAACTTTTTTCATTAAATCCATGAGTGCGACTGAAAACTGAAGAAGAGACTCGCCCTCTTGCTGTTTCCTTGAAAAGAAAGCCTCTTGCAGTGCCACATATGAATGCGGACAGCCATACAGCTCCTGCAAGATTTCTAGGATTTTCTCTGGGTCGTCTCTCTCTTCCCTGGAGCGATGCCTAATCTCTTCCCGAGCCTCCCCCTCTAAATGGTCGAAAAGAAAAAACGCCTGATCGGACACCGACAAGTGTCGCACCCTCATGCATGCCCGAGCCTCCTCTATCCACTCTTCTACCCCAATGCCCCACGTCCCACGAAATGTAGGGCACTTCCTCTGCTCCGCTCTGTTGTGTGCGAACCAGCTGAACTGCCAGCGGCAGGCTGCCCTGGCCGACTAGGGGCCTCCCTTTCCTTTTGGAGCCGTGCATTATCAGCCTGCAACTGGGCCACACGGCCCCTAAGCTGCTGAATGTCTGCCTCCATCGAGTCCCACAACTAGTTACTACAAATAGTAGATTTTATCACACACTTAGCTCTCAGCAGGTTGCACCGTGCCACCCAAAACTCACCAGGGTCGTTGTGACTCAACAGTCACCACCAGGTGCCAGCTGCTGTCTTGTCTCTCTTGGACAAAAAAAAAAAAAAACTCGAACAAAAACCAATTACCAATCTTTGATTGAGAGAAAACTACTGTATTAACAGAGCACATCAGTAGTTCAAGCCCACATTAACTTTTTTAGTCATCAGTCATTTTCTACACCGCTTATCCTCTAGAGGGTTGCGGGGGGGCTGGAGCCAATCCCAGCTGCAACGGGCGAGAGGCGGGGTACACCCTGGACAGGTTGCCAGCCTATCACAGGGCTAACATATACCAACGAACAACCATTCACACTCACATACACACCTATGGTCAATTTAGAGACACCAATTAACCTAATCCCCAACCTGCATGTTTTTGGTCTGTGGGAGGAAGCTGGAGTACCCGGAGATTAACTTTTTTAGTAAAAATCGAAATTACATCAATAAAACATGAATAAAGACAAACAAACACAAAGGACAACACACTGTCTGTCGTATAGTTAGGCTACTCATGCATACGAGCAAGACCAGGGGAAGGGGCATGAATGAACAGAGACAAGACAGCAATAAGCGACCGGTGGGCAACACAGCAGAGTCTATCCAATCCAATCCAACTTTATTTGTTGAGCACTTTAAATAACCACAAAGGACCAAAGTGCTTTACAGGATAAATAGGACATAATAAATAAAAGGTTTACACAGGAGTAGCAATAAAATAAAAAATAAAATAAAATAATTTAAAAGACAACACATGAGTCAAAATGGCAGCCACAGAGTAGGACAAACAATAAAAAATAATAAAATCAAAAATAAAGTGTGAACAGCTCACGTAGTGTTAAAAGCCAAGGAGAAAAGATGTGTTTTTAGGACCGATTTAAAAACAGACAGCGTAGAGGCCTGTCTGATGTGCAGAGGCAGATCGTTCCAAAGTTTTGGAGCTGCAACCGCAAAAGCTCGATCCCCTCTCAGCTTTCTCTTTGTTTTTGGCACCCTCAGGAGCAGCTGATCGGCTGACCTGAGGGCGCGCGTGGGCGCATAAGGGTGGAGAAGCTCAGAGAGATAAGGCGGGGCAAGGCCTTTGAGGGATTTAAAAACAAATAAAATTATTTTAAAATGGACTCTGAAGTGAATGGGTAGCCAGTGAAGTGAGACTAAAATTGGGGTAATGTGCTCATATTTCCGTGTGCCTGTTAAAAGACGTGCAGCAGCATTTTTGACTATCTGAAGGCGGGCGATGGAGGACGCACCAACCCCCACATAGAGTGCGTTGCAGTAGTCCAGCTGTGTAGAAATAAAAGCGTGTATTACGTTTTCAAAAAGTTGCCTCGGGAGAATTGGTTTCATTTTGGCTAGCTGCCTCAACTGGAAGAAGCTTGATTTTACAACATATCTGATTTGTTTGTCAAGCTTGAGCTCAGAATCCACCTTAAAACCCAGGTCAGCGACAGTGGGTTTGACCACCTGGGCCAGTGAACCCAGATCTACAGGTGGGGGGGTCCCAGTCGCGCCACCAAAACAAGCTAATGGCCTCTTTACAGATGTCAATAAGAGTACAGGTTGGTACACGCTGAATCAATTGTTTTAACTCCCTCCGTAGAGAACCATCAGAAACATGCTCCGTGAACTGGTCCCACAGCAGAAACTCTGCATTTAGAACACCTTGTGGTGCTCGGTCTCTAACTTTTTTCATTAAATCCATGAGTGCGACTGAAAACTGAAGAAGAGACTCGCCCTCTTGCTGTTTCCTTGAAAAGAAAGCCTCTTGCAGTGCCACATATGAATGCGGACAGCCATACAGCTCCTGCAAGATTTCTAGGATTTTCTCTGGGGCGTCTCTCTCTTCCCTGGAGCGATGCCTAATCTCTTCCCGAGCCTCCCCCTCTAAATGGTCGAAAAGAAAATACGCCTGATCGGACACCGACAAGTGTCGCACCCTCATGCATGCCCGAGCCTCCTCTATCCACTCTTCTACCCCAATGCCCCACGTCCCACGAAATGTAGGGCACTTCCTCTGCTCCGCTCTGTTGTGTGCGAACCAGCTGAACTGCCAGCGGCAGGCTGCCCTGGCCGACTAGGGGCCTCCCTTTCCTTTTGGAGCCGTGCATTATCAGCCTGCAACTGGGCCACACGGTCCCTAAGCTGCTGAATGTCTGCCTCCATCGAGTCCCACAACTAGTTACTACAAATAGTAGATTTTATCACACACTTAGCTCTCAGCAGGTTGCACCGTGCCACCCAAAACTCACCAGGGTCGTTGTGACTCAACAGTCACCACCAGGTGCCAGCTGCTGTCTTGTCTCTCTTGGACAAAAAAAAAAAAAAACTCGAACAAAAACCAATTACCAATCTTTGATTGAGAGAAAACTACTGTATTAACAGAGCACATCAGTAGTTCAAGCCCACATTAACTTTTTTAGTCATCAGTCATTTTCTACACCGCTTATCCTCTAGAGGGTCGCGGGGGGGCTGGAGCCAATCCCAGCTACAACGGGCGAGAGGCGGGGTACACCCTGGACAGGTTGCCAGCCTATCACAGGGCTAACATATACCAACGAACAACCATTCACACTCACATACACACCTATTGATTGAGAGAAAACTACTGTATTAACAGAGCACATCAGTAGTTCAAGCCCACATTAACTTTTTTAGTCATCAGTCATTTTCTACACCGCTTATCCTCTAGAGGGTTGCGGGGGGGCTGGAGCCAATCCCAGCTGCAACGGGCGAGAGGCGGGGTACACCCTGGACAGGTTGCCAGCCTATCACAGGGCTAACATATACCAACGAACAACCATTCACACTCACATACACACCTATGGTCAATTTAGAGACACCAATTAACCTAATCCCCAACCTGCATGTTTTTGGTCTGTGGGAGGAAGCTGGAGTACCCGGAGATGAACTTTTTTAGTAAAAATCGAAATTACATCAATAAAACATGAATAAAGACAAACAAACACAAAGGACAACACACTGTCTGTCGTATAGTTAGGCTACTCATGCATACGAGCAAGACCAGGGGAAGGGGCATGAATGAACAGAGACAAGACAGCAATAAGCGACCGGTGGGCAACACAGCAGAGTCTATCCAATCCAATCCAACTTTATTTGTTGAGCACTTTAAATAACCACAAAGGACCAAAGTGCTTTACAGGATAAATAGGACATAATAAATAAAAGGTTTACACAGGAGTAGCAATAAAATAAAAAATAAAATAAAATAATTTAAAAGACAACACATGAGTCAAAATGGCAGCCACAGAGTAGGACAAACAATAAAAAATAATAAAATCAAAAATAAAGTGTGAACAGCTCACGTAGTGTTAAAAGCCAAGGAGAAAAGATGTGTTTTTAGGACCGATTTAAAAACAGACAGCGTAGAGGCCTGTCTGATGTGCAGAGGCAGATCGTTCCAAAGTTTTGGAGCTGCAACCGCAAAAGCTCGATCCCCTCTCAGCTTTCTCTTTGTTTTTGGCACCCTCAGGAGCAGCTGATCGGCTGACCTGAGGGCGCGCGTGGGCGCATAAGGGTGGAGAAGCTCAGAGAGATAAGGCGGGGCAAGGCCTTTGAGGGATTTAAAAACAAATAAAATTATTTTAAAATGGACTCTGAAGTGAATGGGTAGCCAGTGAAGTGAGACTAAAATGGGGGTAATGTGCTCATATTTCCGTGTGCCTGTTAAAAGACGTGCAGCAGCATTTTTGACTATCTGAAGGCGGGCGATGGAGGACGCACCAACCCCCACATAGAGTGCGTTGCAGTAGTCCAGCTGTGTAGAAATAAAAGCGTGTATTACGTTTTCAAAAAGTTGCCTCGGGAGAATTGGTTTCATTTTGGCTAGCTGCATCAACTGGAAGAAGCTTGATTTTATGACATATCTGATTTGTTTGTCAAGCTTGAGCTCAGAATCCACCTTAAAACCCAGGTCAGTGACAGTGGGTTTGACCACCTGGGCCAGTGAACCCAGATCTACAGGTGGGGGGGTCCCAGTCGCGCCACCAAAACAAGCTAATGGCCTCTTTACAGATGTCAATAAGAGTACAGGTTGGTACACGCTGAATCAATTGTTTTAACTCCCTCCGTAGAGAACCATCAGAAACATGCTCCGTGAACTGGTCCCGCAGCAGAAACTCTGCATTTAGAACACCTTGTGGTGCTCGGTCTCTAACTTTTTTCATTAAATCCATGAGTGCGACTGAAAACTGAAGAAGAGACTCGCCCTCTTGCTGTTTCCTTGAAAAGAAAGCCTCTTGCAGTGCCACATATGAATGCGGACAGCCATACAGCTCCTGCAAGATTTCTAGGATTTTCTCTGGGTCGTCTCTCTCTTCCCTGGAGCGATGCCTAATCTCTTCCCGAGCCTCCCCCTCTAAATGGTCGAAAAGAAAAAACGCCTGATCGGACACCGACAAGTGTCGCACCCTCATGCATGCCCGAGCCTCCTCTATCCACTCTTCTACCCCAATGCCCCACGTCCCACGAAATGTAGGGCACTTCCTCTGCTCCGCTCTGTTGTGTGCGAACCAGCTGAACTGCCAGCGGCAGGCTGCCCTGGCCGACTAGGGGCCTCCCTTTCCTTTTGGAGCCGTGCATTATCAGCCTGCAACTGGGCCACACGGTCCCTAAGCTGCTGAATGTCTGCCTCCATCGAGTCCCACAACTAGTTACTACAAATAGTAGATTTTATCACACACTTAGCTCTCAGCAGGTTGCACCGTGCCACCCAAAACTCACCAGGGTCGTTGTGACTCAACAGTCACCACCAGGTGCCAGCTGCTGTCTTGTCTCTCTTGGACAAAAAAAAAAAAAAACTCGAACAAAAACCAATTACCAATCTTTGATTGAGAGAAAACTACTGTATTAACAGAGCACATCAGTAGTTCAAGCCCACATTAACTTTTTTAGTCATCAGTCATTTTCTACACCGCTTATCCTCTAGAGGGTCGCGGGGGTGCTGGAGCCAATCCCAGCTGCAACGGGCGAGAGGCAGGGTACACCCTGGACAGGTTGCCAGCCTATCACAGGGCTAACATATACCAACGAACAACCATTCACACTCACATACACACCTATTGATTGAGAGAAAACTACTGTATTAACAGAGCACATCAGTAGTTCAAGCCCACATTAACTTTTTTAGTCATCAGTCATTTTCTACACCGCTTATTCTCTAGAGGGTTGCGGGGGGGCTGGAGCCAATCCCAGCTACAACGGGCGAGAGGCGGGGTACACCCTGGACAGGTTGCCAGCCTATCACAGGGCTAACATATACCAACGAACAACCATTCACACTCACATACACACCTATTGATTGAGAGAAAACTACTGTATTAACAGAGCACATCAGTAGTTCAAGCCCACATTAACTTTTTTAGTCATCAGTCATTTTCTACACCGCTTATCCTCTAGAGGGTCGCGGGGGTGCTGGAGCCAATCCCAGCTGCAACGGGCGAGAGGCAGGGTACACCCTGAACAGGTCGCCAGCCTATCACAGGGCTAACATATACCAACAAACAACCATTCACACTCACATACACACCTATGGTCAATTTAGAGACACCAATTAACCTAATCCCCAACCTGCATGTTTTTTGTCTGTGGGAGGAAGCTGGAGTACCCGGAGATGAACTTTTTTAGTAAAAATCGAAATTACATCAATAAAACATGAATAAAGACAAACAAACACAAAGGACAACACACTGTCTGTCATATAGTTAGGCTACTCATGCATACGAGCAAGACCAGGGGAAGGGGCATGAATGAACAGAGACAAGACAGCAATAAGCGACCGGTGGGCAACACAGCAGAGTCTATCCAATCCAATCCAACTTTATTTGTTGAGCACTTTAAATAACCACAAAGGACCAAAGTGCTTTACAGGATAAATAGGACATAATAAATAAAAGGTTTATACAGGAGTAGCAATAAAATAAAAAATAAAATAAAATAATTTAAAAGACAACACATGAGTAAAAATGGCAGCCACAGAGTAGGACAAACAATAAAAAATAATAAAATCAAAAATAAAGTGTGAACAGCTCACGTAGTGTTAAAAGCCAAGGAGAAAAGATGTGTTTTTAGGACCGATTTAAAAACAGACAGCGTAGAGGCCTGTCTGATGTGCAGAGGCAGATCGTTCCAAAGTTTTGGAGCTGCAACCGCAAAAGCTCGATCCCCTCTCAGCTTTCTCTTTGTTTTTGGCACCCTCAGGAGCAGCTGATCGGCTGACCTGAGGGCGCGCGTGGGCGCATAAGGGTGGAGAAGCTCAGAGAGATAAGGCGGGGCAAGGCCTTTGAGGGATTTAAAAACAAATAAAATTATTTTAAAATGGACTCTGAAGTGAATGGGTAGCCAGTGAAGTGAGACTAAAATTGGGGTAATGTGCTCATATTTCCGTGTGCCTGTTAAAAGACGTGCAGCAGCATTTTTGACTATCTGAAGGCGGGCGATGGAGGACGCACCAACCCCCACATAGAGTGCGTTGCAGTAGTCCAGCTGTGTAGAAATAAAAGCGTGTATTACGTTTTCAAAAAGTTGCCTCGGGAGAATTGGTTTCATTTTGGCTAGCTGCCTCAACTGGAAGAAGCTTGATTTTATGACATATCTGATTTGTTTGTCAAGCTTGAGCTCAGAATCTACCTTAAAACCCAGGTCAGTGACAGTGGGTTTGACCACCTGGGCCAGTGAACCCAGATCTACAGGTGGGGGGGTCCCAGTCGCGCCACCAAAACAAGCTAATGGCCTCTTTACAGATGTCAATAAGAGTACAGGTTGGTACACGCTGAATCAATTGTTTTAACTCCCTCCGTAGAGAACCATCAGAAACATGCTCCGTGAACTGGTCCCGCAGCAGAAACTCTGCATTTAGAACACCTTGTGGTGCTCGGTCTCTAACTTTTTTCATTAAATCCATGAGTGCGACTGAAAACTGAAGAAGAGACTCGCCCTCTTGCTGTTTCCTTGAAAAGAAAGCCTCTTGCAGTGCCACATATGAATGCGGACAGCCATACAGCTCCTGCAAGATTTCTAGGATTTTCTCTGGGTCGTCTCTCTCTTCCCTGGAGCGATGCCTAATCTCTTCCCGAGCCTCCCCCTCTAAATGGTCGAAAAGAAAAAACGCCTGATCGGACACCGACAAGTGTCGCACCCTCATGCATGCCCGAGCCTCCTCTATCCACTCTTCTACCCCAATGCCCCACGTCCCACGAAATGTAGGGCACTTCCTCTGCTCCGCTCTGTTGTGTGCGAACCAGCTGAACTGCCAGCGGCAGGCTGCCCTGGCCGACTAGGGGCCTCCCTTTCCTTTTGGAGCCGTGCATTATCAGCCTGCAACTGGGCCACACGGTCCCTAAGCTGCTGAATGTCTGCCTCCATCGAGTCCCACAACTAGTTACTACAAATAGTAGATTTTATCACACACTTAGCTCTCAGCAGGTTGCACCGTGCCACCCAAAACTCACCAGGGTCGTTGTGACTCAACAGTCACCACCAGGTGCCAGCTGCTGTCTTGTCTCTCTTGGACAAAAAAAAAAAAAAACTCGAACAAAAACCAATTACCAATCTTTGATTGAGAGAAAACTACTGTATTAACAGAGCACATCAGTAGTTCAAGCCCACATTAACTTTTTTAGTCATCAGTCATTTTCTACACCGCTTATCCTCTAGAGGGTCGCGGGGGGGCTGGAGCCAATCCCAGCTACAACGGGCGAGAGGCGGGGTACACCCTGGACAGGTTGCCAGCCTATCACAGGGCTAACATATACCAACGAACAACCATTCACACTCACATACACACCTATTGATTGAGAGAAAACTACTGTATTAACAGAGCACATCAGTAGTTCAAGCCCACATTAACTTTTTTAGTCATCAGTCATTTTCTACACCGCTTATCCTCTAGAGGGTCGCAGGGGGGCTGGAGCCAATCCCAGCTGCAACGGGCGAGAGGCGGGGTACACCCTGGACAGGCTGCCAGCCTATCACAGGGCTAACATTTACCAACGAACAACCATTCACACTCACATACACACCTATTGATTGAGAGAAAACTACTGTATTAACAGAGCACATCAGTAGTTCAAGCCCATGTAACTAGTCTAACTTAAACATCTATTAGGATATAGTAATGACCTGTATTCATTATATTTAAGTAAAAGGAATCAGAGTTAGGTTCGGCTCTAAGAGTGAAATTGGCTACGACCACTGTTTGAATAGAAAAGCAATATAAACATTTATTCTACATTACACAAAATGAATCACACATAGTAAATAAAATAGAAAATCCCCCCAAAATGGTCAGTCAGTTAAAATAAAAAATCAGTCAAGTCAATTAATTCAATGTTCAGTTCAATTCAGTTCCTTGTTTGTTGATGAGCAAAAAAACTACTACCCGGGCAGTGTAAAATAAAGTTGGAGATCTCAATTCTTATCTGGGTGATGTATCCAAAGCACGTAATCCACCGGCCTGGTGGGTTGATGGCCACTGGTTACAGTCACAATGAGTCGCTGAATCACTGGATCGGTGGGTCTCTAGCTCGCCATACGATGTCTTTCTCTCAACAATGGTAGAACATGCAAAACAAAAAAAAAACAATCTGCACAGTAAGACAAAATATCTAATTAGTAGCTGTACATGGCTTTATCAATACACATTCAAAATCAAATCATTGTTACTCAAATTCAAATCTCTATCGTTCAGTGTGAATGTGCATAATAAACTGCAACATAGTACTTCAAATAGGACTTGGAACACGCTCAGTATAGTACACGTTAATAATGCAAAGTGCTACATTTCACGGTTTTAAACAAGTCCTATCTAGAAAGTTAATAAACTCAGTCTAATCATTTAAATCATGTAGCCGCGAATAGCTCGGCAAAAGATTCTTTACATTATTACATTTACATTATTTACAACGGCACTAAGCCTCAACCATTTACCCCTTAAGAGTTATCTCGTAGCTGAGATGAAAACATTATTTACCATGGCACTAAGCCTCAAAACATTAACCGTTAGTTACCTCGTAGCTGAACAAATATACATGGATTCACGGTACGCCATTTCATCATTAACAACCCGCACATATGCAACAAAATGGTGTTCCAAATAACAGCGATAGATAAGCAAAGGAAACGGTATCAAATATATCCGACTGATTTTTAATTTTATCAAAGGACATAACAGAAATAGGCAATTATCATAAAATGTACATAGTATAAAATCATTAGGAGAGCTTATCTTTTCTATTTGAATCAACTAAGATAGCATGTTAACAAGCAATTTCACTCGTATTATACTCACCGGAGATTCTTAAGATTAGCAAAAAGAAAAAAACAAAACGTAGATGTCTATTAAAAATAATGAAGGCACTTTTACCAACTAAAATAAAAGCTTGGACGATTTCTTCTCTATTCTAAATGTTCGTTTGTTTCACTTAGCTCTTCTTTCTCAACTGACTTCACGAGAGGATAAAAGGAAAAGAGACCGTTAACCTTCTAGAGCTATGCTATATAGCAGGGCCGCCCAATTTGGGGCCTTTGGCCCACGACCGATTATTTTTGGCCTGCTGCCCATGCTCAAATTGTTAATACTTTTACGTGCCAGCAGTCGGAGTATCTCTTTTAATATTTATTTATTGTTGCACTTCTTCTCCTGACCACAAATTAACATTGTATTACATTAGGGTTAGGGTGGCGCTGTTGAGCTCCCGTCAGCTTAAATCGACTGGCCGCGACCACAGAGTAAGAAGATCTTCTAACGGCGTTGCTTAGCAACCAACGAAAAAGAAGACGCTATGATGGAGCGTGCGAGGCAGTGGCACTGTGATAAGAGGAAGTTTAAAAAAACTTGGGAACATGAGTACTTTTTCACAGAGATTGATTCCGTGGCAGTATGTTTGATTTGTAAGCAGAGAGTCGCTGTTTTAAAAGAATACAATCTTCGTCGCCATCACGAAACGCTCAAAATACACCGGAGAGGAGAGAAAGGTGAAGGCTGGAGACCTTTTAGCAAAGCTAACTTCCCAACAACGCACCCTTCTCCAACCCTCAACTGAACAAGAGAATGCCACTCGGGCGAGTTATCGGTATTTGCTCCCTCATTGTCCGAAGGGAACGACCTTTCGCGGTGGGTGATTTTGTGAAACAATGTCTGACAGTTGCTGCTGACACCGTGTGCCCAAATCAGACGCAAGCTTTTTCCCACATTAGGGGGTGTTCACACCAAGCGTTTTTTTCTTCTGCCAGCGTTCTTTTTACATGATATTCCTATGTAGCAGAGCGTTTTTGGAAAACGCCCCCTGCGTTTTTAAAAACGCCTCTCTCTGCGTTTTTTTTCTCCCGCACCGAGCGTTAAAAAAAGTTGAAGAAACTTCAACTTCAACAAAAAAAAAAACGCCCAACGTCAGGCATTTTTTTGACAACTGACCAATCACAAGCGCAACATTGACACTTGTCGTCACCAAGGAAACTCGTCTTCCAGCAACTGTCAAAACAAGAAATAATGACGGACAAATCCCACACGAAAGTGCCAGTGGAGCGACTGATCGTATTAATAACTGAACATGTTGAACTATATGACATGTCAAACAGGACGATGTAGCCAAAGATCCTCAACCGTCTCTGATGTAGATACTAGTAATGTCGAGTTGCTAAGCGATAAAAAAAAAAAAAAAAAAACGCTCTGCGTTTTTTTGAAGAAACGCTGCAAAACACAGAAAAAACGCTCGGCTCAACTTTTCCCTATACAAAAAAACGCTTGGTGTGAACAACCCCTAAGTTTGTCACGGAACACGGTCACCCGCCGTGTTGAGGATATGGCTGAAGACATTCGGTGCCAAATTGTCCAGAGAGCAGGTCAATTTTCTGCCTTCTCCATCGCATGTGACGAAAGCACCGATATATCAGACTCAGCTCAGCTGTTAGTCTTCCTGCGAGGAGTGAATGAGGACCTTGAAGTGTGTCAGGAACTCGCGGGCCTTGAAACACTGAAAGGGACAACAAAAGGCACAGATGTTTTTTATGGCAGTGCAGCGAGTTATGGATAGGAACAGCTTGAAGTGGGAAAACCTATCAGGTATCACGACAGACGGAGCCCCGGCTGTGGTCGGTAAGAGAGTAGGTCTCACTGCACTTGTGTCAGACAAAGTCCACAAGTTTGGTGGGTCGGTGTTAAAATACCCCTGTATTTTACACCAAGAACAGTTGTGTGCCAAATCCATCGGCCTGAAAAACGTGATGCAAGATGTCGTTGGCATCGTGAATAATATTCGCTCAAAGGCGCTCTCACACGTCAGTTCAAAGCTCTTCTGGATGAGATGGATGCACAGTACGGAGATGTGCTGTACCACCAGGAGGTCAGGTGGCTGAGCAGAGGAAAATTTTACGGCGTTTTTTTTAACTGCGTGAGGAGATCGGGGTTTTTCAAGCAACAAAGAAAAGCAACATTCAAGTGCCTTCCGACAAACACTGGATTTCCGACCTGGCGTTTCTCGTGGACATTACAGAGCTACTGAATATCCTAAATCTTCAGCTTCAGGGGAAGGACCAGATCACTCAGCTCTATGATCACGTCAGAGCCTTCAAGCAAAAACTCCTGTTGCTCAGCAGACATCTCTCAACAGGTGAGTTCTGATTTCAATACAAAAAAATAATACAAAAATAATAATAATACAAATAATACAAAAAATAATGAATTAGGCTTGTTATTGATCCTAACCATGTTAATTATGTGACCTATGCATCCATATGTTGTGTCAGTGAAAATTAGGCTGCTTCATTAAACGTAGCACTCATTTCTTGCATCTTACATTGTTCCTTTTTTCTTTGTGTCTCTACATTCAGGGAATTTGGCACATTTTCCCAGCCTCAGAGAAGTTGGGTTGATGGAGGAAGACAAGCCAAAATACCTTGACATTCTCAGCAATCTTGTGGTGGAGTTTGACAATCGCTTCAAAGATTTTCAAGAAAATGCAACAGCATTTGAGCTGTTTGCACAACCCTTTTCTGTACCTGTGGATGCAGTCAGTGAGGAGCTTCAAATGGAACTTCTGGAACTTCAGGCTGATTCAGACCTCCATAGCAAGTTCAGAGAGCTTACCTTACAGGACTTTTACAGATGTGTTCCTGCACACAGGTATGCTAAGTTCCACAAACATGCACAGGTGATGTTGTCCCTCTTTGGGAGAACATACGTCTGTGAGCAGGCTTTCAGCCTGATGAATCTCAATAAGTCTAAACTGAGAAATGCACTGTCTGACTCTCACCTACATGACATTCTGACTTTGTCAGTAAGTCAGTTGGAGCCTGATGTTGAGAGACTTTTAAAAACCAAGGGCAGGCTTCATGTCTCCCACTGACAGGCCCTCTGCATGTTACTGAGGATTACATGCCTAACAATTACCGTTCAAGGCAGTGATGGATGTAGCATTTTTATACCAAATGTCTGGTGATTGCACTTTCTTGCATGTTCTGCTCTGTATGGTTAATGTTTGTACAGTCCAGTGATCATAAGAAAAAAATCTAAAGCTGTTGCACAGTTATATTACTATTACTTAAAAATTATTGTTCATTATATTATTATATCATTTTATTATTGTTATATTTCTATTACTTTAAAAATGATTGTTCAAGGCAGTGGAGAGTATAATATTTTGGTCTCATAGAGGCATGTTGTTGAAGGCACAGGCCTGTATAATTATTTTTCTGCTTTCAATAAACAGCAGTGTTGATTTTCCAAATTACTTTGTATGACTGTTTATTTTGCACATAGGCATATTTAATTTAATGCACCGCAATATGAATGTCTAATTTTGGCCCGTGACCCTCCACCCCGAGCCATTGTTGGCCCTCCACTGAGAAGAATTTGGGCACCCCTGCTATATAGGGTGGATCAGGCAACGATATGAGAAGCAGCGCCATCTAGGGGAATGGAGAATTATAGAAAATAGAATACTTTGGCCCTGTGCATTTTAGGTGGGCTACATCCACATGAACTTTTTTAGTAAAAATCGAAATGACATGAATAAAACGACGAATAAAGACAAACAAACACAAAGGACAACACACTGTCTGTCGTATAGTTAGGCTACTCATGCATACGAGCAAGACCAGGGGAAGGGGCATGAACGAACAGAGACAAGACAGCAATAAGCGACCGGCGGGCAACACAGCAGAGTCTAGGCGGCATGCAACCACACAGCCGGTCGGGGAGACGCACTGAAGTTCCAATACTATAATTTTGCTTACAAGGCCAAGCTAGCCAGTGCATCCACTACAATAGAGGACTGATGGCAGAGGCAGACACAGCAGCTTCACGTGAATTGATTCTGGCACAATTCAGGGGCAACCATAGCCCAAAATGAACGGACCACGCACAGCAAGACGCCACCCGAGACAATTGATTATCCTTGTGATCTGTGAGATATGTCCCAAACAGGGAAATCGAGAGATTCCACGAGCCAGACAAATCAGCCTCACTGCTGCTGCTTACCAAACCAACTAGTTGGCACTGCTTTTAAAGAAAGCTCCCAAGTGAAAACACTAATGAGAACACTGGTTGCAGGTGTGCATATCCGGTTCACCAGTGTCTTACAGGCAGTGACACAATCTGTCAAACTGGCGGCCTTAAAGGCGCAGGCGCGTTATTCTAACCATTACATATAGTAATATGTTGAATCTTATAAGGTTTATTAAAGCCTTATTTCCCTAGAGGAAATACGTACAGGCAGCAGTTGCTTCTAACAAAACAGTTAAAAAATCCTACATTTTAGGTTTAAATAGCTGCAGAATATTATATTATGGCAGCGTTTAACTTTACTGTTCAACCGAATGCCCTCGGGGAATGGCAAACATACTAGAAGAAAATTATGATACTTTTCTCAATGTTTTTTTTTTTAAATCACTTCTTGAGCTTATTGATTTATACATTGTAGTAACACTGTTTTGGTATAACTAATATTGTATTATACTAACGATAAAAATGCTAATTATTTGGATCTCAAAATCATAAAAGCAGGCTAAATGTATCAAAGAGGAAAAAAGTACCAAAGAGGAAAGGATATTAAGGGAATAAAATAAAAAATCAAACATGGTATGTATTTTTCTCTATATTTACAAGACAAATATACAAAGGAGAGGGTTGGAAAATGGATTTGGATAAATGAGGTTGGATAAATATTCATAAGCCTCAGGGTCAGTTTGCCCAAAAAACCCTTGTATTTTTACATCCACCTGGTGCTTTCTAGGCTAACAACCACATTATTCCATGTGAATTACAACTTTTATGGTAATAAGTACAAAAACACATGGACATAATATGAGCCCTCAGCCACCCAATACAATCCCAATACAAGGACATTCTCCTGCAGCAGGAGAAATGGCGGGAAAATACATTGTCCCCTTTATAGACCCGACCGACTTATCGTAAAATTTACGATTGAGCAATGGCTCAAATGGATCCTAGATGTATGCTGGGACCCGCTGGAAATCAATTTCGGTCCAGCTTCCCCTTGTTTTGCTTTTTGTGTGCTGGTTTTTGTGTTTGCTAGTTTATTTCGTTTTCGTTCTACAAAGGAAAACACGATGTCCTCGCAGTGTTGGCAACATCCCTGTCGCTAAGCTAAAAAACCGACACCTGGGAAACGAGCTGAAGTCTGAGCTTCTGCACGGTTATCTTTCACATTTAGTCGAGCTGCTTTTTTTATCACAACACAGCCAAATATAATACCCCAGCTGAAAAAAATAAAACGAAATGTAGACAGAGAGAAGCCCGCGGGCCACGCGTCACTCAAGCAATGTTTTATTTATTTAATTTTTTTCCATTCATTGGTGAGGACGTGGTCCAATCAGTTTATCCAGCGCCATTTCATTAGCGAAAACACACACACACACAAAAAAAAAAAAACTAAAAGAGGGAGGAAAGGAATGACATTTTTCTCCCTCCAGGGTTGTTTGTCTTTGTGGATCCAAAACCAGCAGCAACCCACGTTTTGGGGGAATTACAACCACCAGTGGTCGCTTGGATGTTAATTAAAGAATGCAAATTTCATGTTTCTGGTCCAAGGCTGACACACACTAGACTTGCTCACACTCTCTCTCTCTCTCTCTCTCTCACTCACTCACTCACTCACTCACTCACTCACTCACTCACTCACTCACTCACTCACTCACTCACACACACACACAATCCAGCGGTCCTCCATGCCAAATCGGACAAACAGAAGTGTAAGGAGTTGTGTGGACACAGGCACTTGTATAAACATGAAGGCACGCAGGGGTCGCAACAATCAAATAATTTGACCAAAATGTATTCCGAGTCACACAGACACAAAGCACTTGCCGTTACAAAAGTATGAAAAAAACAAACAAATATATCATACTGACATTCTCTCTCTCTCTCTCTCTCTCAAACACACACACACACACACACACACACACACACACACACACACACACACACACACACAAAGGCGTTCACACTCTAAAAGGCTTAGTTTAGATAGATCCAGATAAGGTAGTCAGTAAGCCAAGTGACCTCACGAAGGGGACAAATCTGAAGCTGATTATACAGGAATTACATGTTCATAAATATGTTTACCAGCAAATGGCATAAACTGGGTCAAAACTTTTCCCTCATAAAAGTTACACATGACACGAAGTTGGAGACTTTTAAAGTGACAGTTTGCTGATTTTCTCCAAACAAATGTTTGGGGAAGGTAAGGTTTTTAGAGGTAAGGCTTCAATAAAAAAAATATCAATTTGGCATAGCCGGCAAAACAGATAACTGCTGAACGTTTTTGTGCTTGTTATCGACATAGGTAAAACATGGCAATGAGGGGATTTTGCTGGGGTTTTTTTCAACCTTGGGCCCAGATAATCACTGCAACCTCCACAAAGAGGTAGCACTGTGTGTCTAGGCATACAAATAAAATAATCTGATATACGTTTTCAGATAAATAAACCTGAAACGATTAGCATTCGGTGACGTGCAGCAGTCTTTCCTTGTTTATCGACCTCAACGAAACTGATGAAGTGTCTTGTTGGATGAGGATTTACCCACCAATTGACATATTTGTGGGAGTGAATAATCTATCAAGGCACTGATCAAGGCACAAATATAGTCCTAAAAGATGAAGTGGGATATCTGTTAAGACAATGTTTGCACCTTAGCGGCTTGCTTTATTGCCATTGTTTGCATTAGATCGGAAAAGACTTGTTTCTGGCACACTAATAACCGAAGTATTTATGCTGCCTGTCCTATGCCAACCTCTTAAGGAGCTCCACAGTGTGCCCTTTGAAGTTCTCCTGCCGTCTGTATTAAGGAGAGCAAAGTTTGAAGTGAAAATCCAACGTATAGCCACTTCAGGGCTTGGGTCTTTTTTTTTTTTTACAGTTTATTTCCCCCCCCCCCCCCCCCCCCCCCACACACACCCGTCTTTACACACCAGCGTAATTAAAAGTAGTGGGAATATGAGTGAATCTCTGATATGGAGGAAAGTAGCTGGGATATTTGCTTAGGTGCCGTGTGTATGCAGAAAACTCCCTCATTTTGTGCAGTGCTCGCATTTTGTGCCGGAGTTTTTTCAAGTGTAGTCTGAACAAATTAGATGGCCCCGCTTCAGAGCCATCGTTTCATTCTCCTCGCATAATGACTCCAAATATATTCCTCTGACAGAAGTGCTTTTTCCTCCCTTTTTTGTCCCTCTCACATAATCGTATCAATCATAAACACACACACGTAGGCACAAGCACGTGCACACCAACACGCGCACACACACATACAAAAAGTGTGCAGGCAGGCCGCCCAATCAATAAAGTGTGCATTTGTATGGGCTGCCCAGTGTGCGTCAGCAGACATAAGTCAATTCAATAGAGATGAAAATTCACAGACACTCACCTATGGCAAGTGCATTGAAGAGAAGAGAAGAGAGGACCTTTCGGTCTTCATTCTCAGTATTTTTTAGATATGGGAACAAAATGTGTTCCCTGCATTTGACCCATCCTGTGGTACATAGGAGCAGTGCTTTCTACATAATACGCAAAACTCAGATGTAGTCGAACGTATTTGCAAAGGATTTTCCGGTGCATTGGAGCAGTGAAAGGATTTGACAGCATCATGGCCAGTCCAGATGAGTCACACCTCAAGCACGAATCACTCAATTCATTTTTTTTTTTTTCTCCCCCCCCCCCCATCGAGAAAAAAATAAGAAAATTGACAACCTCCTCATTCTGTGTGGATGGGATGGAAGTGGATGTATCTCATGGGGTAGGTAAGAGATGTCCACTCTCAAATGTGATGAGCGTAAACCAAATAATGTTTTCTTCTTGATGGGAAACCTGCAAAATGGGAATGTGTTGAAATGGGTGTTTGACGAGTAAAAGGTACCTAGATTTTGATGTGAAAAATACCCCCCAATTTGATTACAGTCATCAAGGAATACTTACAAAAAGCATGAGTGGGTGACATTTTATTTAGTTTATTTATTATTGTTTTAATTATTTTTATTTGAGAGCCAGACAAAAATGATATAGATCAAATATATAAGCCTTAAACGTGAACGTATCGATACCACAGGCAAATAAAAAGCATTATTGTTCTCAAAAAGCATTCATGACATTATAAAAAGCATATATATATATGTATATATATATACAGTATAAGTAATGTTGCCTTGTCATGTCGCCTTGAACAAAGGAATAGCAGATGACTCTCCAATAGAAGTGGAAGCTGTGGAAACTTGTGCAGACTTATTATTATTTCATTTGAGAGCCTGGAGAACTTGCCCAAAGTTAGCTTTTCACAGCCATAATGAAACGGACCTCGTACACCATTGCAACCAAGTCAAACCGCATGGAATGGGTTTGCTGTATACAAGGCTGAACCTGCCCCAAAGCTGCCCAATGTCCATAGCTCTAAAAAGCGACACACTGCATTGACGCAAAATGGTACATAAATGACACATGAGGGAGGCTTTTTCTGCCACACTGAAATTCAATGAGTCAAGCTCAATCTACCGCGCATTACATGGCCACTTAGCAGATCACTTTCATCCAGAGACTTGAATGCTGAGTTCAGATACATGCACTCAAGGGGTCAGGGGATGGGGTGACTCAGCTCAAGGACGCCCTGCAGATGGACTGTGGCCATTGAGGGGGATTGAACCCAGTGCCTTTCACTTGCAGGTTGAAGGCCTAAACCACGGTCTTGCCCACAAGCGGTTGGGTGATCTTCCATTCCATCGTTTCCAGGATTTTCTGCGGCAATGGAGATGAGGCGCGTCACGTAGTTCTCTCATTGATTAGACAATAGCTTAAAGGGCGGCATTGGGATGCACCTTCATGTGGAAAAATAAACAAAACAATCTTTCATTCCACAAGTCACCAGCTCCTCGCTTCGTCTCGCTGACCTCAACAGCAGATCTTCCAGCTAGAAAAGAAACCGTGGGACGTGTTTTTTTCCGGCCCAGCTCTTTCACGGATATCGGAGAACCCTCTGGGAAGAGGAAACCTTATCCACAGTGGCTAAGTTTATTCATTTATTTTTTGGGGGTGGGGCAGGGCAATTAGTGCTCTTTCCTAAAAACCATCATTTTGTCTTCAAACCGATAACAATGAAATGATATCTGCTCAGTAAACGTCCTCAAATATGTTCTTTGGAAACAACATTAAACAAATACATGTTACAAAACACAGTAATCAGGCTTCATTTGCAGGGGAAGTTGTCTAATTGAGTGCTATGATTGGTTTCAGTATGCTATGTTTGTGGGATCATAAGATATACAGTAATCTGTATCACTACTTTGCTGTCTTGGAGAGATCAAAACAGATGGAATATGTTGATTACGTATAGACTAGCGTGTGGTTCTATATGGAACATAAAGGTCCACACATTGGTTTATATAGTGCCATATATTGATTGCCAATACATTGTGATCTTTTATTTTTTTATTTTTGTGCAAACTGTCTGCTAATGTGTGCACTCAGTCGTCCAAACGTCTGCGTATTGACACTGAGAAGGTACACTCTGTCAGATAGTTTGGTATGATAGATTTTGTCTTTATATTTTGAGCTTTACTTTAATTCGTAATGCAATTTCAGATTCTTGTAATTTCTGCTGTGACACCCTGTCTTTCTCAGTACATGACATAACATAACCGTTGTATAATTAACTTCCCCGGTACATGGTCCATGACCTCAATTTCGCCACCCTTCGCTTCCCTCTGCAGTCAGCTCATCCCTCAGAACCTCTTGAGATGCAATGCAACAGCAACGCAAAGTAAACTGTTTCCCAGTTGTTTAAAATCCTTCATGAATTGAGTCCATAAAGATGTCTGACGGCGTTTTCTCTCCAAACTCAAATAAACTGCACACTCCCCCACCAAAGTACTCGCCAAGGCTTCCATGAATCTAATAGAGGTGTG